>CAOKYR010000257.1:0-19459 GCA_948473455.1 Teleiodes luculella | reverse complement strand
AGGCGCTCCCTCACAATGCATAATGTACTACCACTGAGAGCTCCCCGCGCGCCACACGCCTTTGTCAGGGAATCCAAACGTGCTACAGGTAGTTTATTAATGTACACTCCTGGATTTACATACACTTCTGCGAAGATACGTTTACCGTATTTACCGGTGGTACATTTATTCTGAACTGCGTAATATTAAGTAAGGCTCCGTCTCTGTGGTCGAGTGGTCGAAAGCTCGCCTGACGTTACGGGGTTCCGGGTTCGAATCCCGATGGGGACTCGTCGAACAAATATTACTTTGTGAGCCTTTCCTCAGTTTGGTTAGGACATTGTAGGCTGAATCACCTGGTTGTCCGAAAAGAAAAATGATACCGTGCTTCGGTAGGCACGTAAAGCCGTTTTGGTCCCGGCTACTATCTACGGGTTTAGTCGTTATAGGAGCCATGTCGGAAGCCTAAGGCGGTTCTATAATTCTGACACCACGGTTTGTGAGGTAGGTTAACCTCGAAAGACTCGAATCCCACAGGATATGCAAGCAAGCAAGGCTAAAAATGTAGTTTTTGTTGGAATTCATGAAATTATAAGATGGATAGGATGTTTACTTTTAATTTACACTTAACACGAACCCTTAGGTAAATTTATCTAGGTGGCCATTAGACGAAACTACAGTTGACAATTGTACAAATTAAGACTCTCAAGAACGTTTCCGAGACTTTTCTGTCCACATGTCTCTAAATACAGTGATGACAACTTAGAAAATGATTTTTGTTGATATTGGATAACACCACAAAACAAAACAGAAAGCTTAAATAAGACTTTTTATACAAAGCAACACGTACAGAAATAGTACTCTATAATACGATCATTAAATATGCAAGGTAAATTAGCTGTAAGTACACAATCTAATGTTGTTAAACAACGCAACGAGGTGCAATTAGCACATGCCTTTGGCTAATTAGTGCGGTCACAAATGAGGAATGCTTGATATGCATTACACTGCAAAAGCTCCCTAATTGACGGAATTGTTCCTAGGGCATGTAAAGCTATTTTTGTTTCAAAACAATCCGAGAAGTTCACTTGTGTTGATATGGTATCGGTACCACTCCCAGGTTTTTTTATTTATTTATTTACCAGTTTGTACATTTTACAGTAAAAAAAAAATAATCTAATCTAATCAGTTTTCAGTTTTCAATTTTTAGAGTTTTACTAACAATGACGTCAGAATTTTAAAAGATTTGGTCTAGCTTTAATGCTCAAATAAATGCGATATCAGTTTAAATGAAACTGGTAGGTTCCCGCAATGTAAGCGCTGCTGTTGAGGGGAAGAAACTCCACAGGATCGTATCTTTTGGCTAGGCATTCTGTCTGACAGCACAAGAAATACAAATAGAAGTACATATTTTACAGTCAAATAAAGTTACATTAGTGGTGAGTTCAGCAAAGCAACGTTTGCGGCCTTCTGCGGAGAAGAGCTAGCCGAGAAAACTCGACAGGCGTCGTATGTTTTAAATTTAAATAAAATACAAATATACTTTATTGATACCAAATATAGAGATAACAAATAATATATAAAAATAGAACATAACAAAAAAGTCAAAAGGCGGTAGAATTTGCTAAGGTAGCAATTTCTAACAGGCTTAGGTATGTTAACAGAGTAAAAGTAAATACCAATTTTTTTCACACACAGTGTCCCAGACTTCTGTTGCGTTCCAAATCCGAGCTGGGTTGGATCGTTGGAGCGGTAAGGCAGCAATCGCGGCCCCGCTCGGTCTGAAAATCGATAGGGTCGGCAGGCCTTGCCTCGCCGCGGAATACTGAGCAACTCGCAACCCCTTGGGTTATATCGTACCGTACGACGACCGGGTTTGAGGATTCCAACATTGAAATGAAATGAAATGAAATATGTTTTATTCGAAGTAAGATTTTACAAATCACTTTTCGACGTCGAGGCGGGTTCACAATTTGGCTGTCTTCTGTGGAGAAGAACCCGCCGGAAGAAACTCCACATTAAATTTCTTTATTAATCATATTTCCTTTTTTAACTTCAAGAAAGGGGGAGGTTCTAAATTCGACGCGTATGTTTTGCAATTTAGACTTAAATAGCTATTTTTTACGTAAGAGGCGATGCGATAATACTCGTAGTTTGCAGAACTTAGTTAGCCGTTCAGAATCGCCAACCGTTATAAATTAGTAGCCATTTTATTCTAGCAGTAACGTTTAACCAAAATATTGTGTTTATTGTTACTACGAAAAGGCTCGTCACAGCTAGACGTGAAGTATTTTCTGTCTGTTACAAGTGCTTACTAAAAAATACCTGAGAAAATTTAGAAACATTTTAATTCATGTCTAGTTCAATTATTATTATTTTAATTTGGTAAGGTATAAATACTGACTGGTGGATTGGTTGCATACTTTATTGGTTATATTGTTTAGTTTTTCTACTTTGACTGGTTACCTTTCTCTTATTGTATATTTCGTTCGCACTCATTGTTATACGAATATCAATAAAATTGTAAAAAGTTATCATTTATAATTTTTCTCCACAGAAGACAGCCACTGAACTCGCCACAAAAGAATATGTAACTAACATAGCTAATATCCTAAAGTAAAAAATAAATACTTTGGACTTTCGGTCTCTATCTTTTCATTTACACTATTTTTCAAATTAAGGCTTCGGTTGATACTCGTAATTTCATTTGTGATATTGTTTGTATACGCTTACATGTTAAATTGACTGATTGTATCCTCTGACAGCACTTAAAATATAATATTACAGAATAACCCAGTATGGATGCGGGATTTACAGTAAATAGGGCTCCCGTGGTCGCTTTACCAGCCCCTATTAATCTCACTTTAGTCCTCGGTCGACACTGAAAGAGTTTAAGCGAAATATTCCGGGTTGGCAATAAATTGTTTGTCCCCGTAACATGGCCCAAAGTAATGCTTAGGGGTTTGTTCACGTTAAAAACCTTTTCAAAAACGTACCGTAGGTACTATGTCCTCTTAACCTTTTACAGTCAGTTTTTCCGTAGGTATTTATTTATTGTCTTTTTATGGAAACTTGCAAGTATATAGTACTTAACCAACCTATTACTTACTTTCTTAGCGTGGGAATCGATGAACATGCAACTAAAAGAATATGGTTTCGTAATAAAAACGACCAGAAGTAAATGATACATATTCTTTCTAAAAATCAAAACCTATGATTTTTTTCTCGAGAAAATGGGTAATTTACAATTATGATTTTTATTTGACAATTAGTATTTTTATTATCATATGCTAACCTACTGTGATTTTTCTGTTCTAGACAGGCTCGAAAATTATTTGTTTGGGACTTCACAAACATCAAAAAACAACCAAAAAAACATAAGTAAAAGTAATTGCAAACAATACAATATACTAAAAAAACTATTTGGTAACTGTATGAGTAGTAGACATTATCCGTATGTGTTGCGACGCTACACAATAAGGACCTCCCTCAGCGAAAGCTGTAGCCCAGTTAGGCTACAGCGCAGGTCTTCCGGGAGTCCTTAACCCACGTTACGGAAGACTATAATTTACACTGTCACATTGACGTATATCATACAAATTAATTTCACATCTTACCGCCCTCCACCAACGACAATGTCTGTAATTTAACCTATACCACAGAATAAATAATAGTTTTACCTACATACAAAAAGTACCCTACCTATAGCTACTAAACCTACAGCTACACTACCCATCTCATATCTATCATGACCAAGGATAGGCTTAAATAAAACCAGCAGATTGCTGTGCCTATACCAGTTTTCTTTTCGCCAGTAATATTGTTATAATATTGTATAACTGTTATTGGGCTCAATTGTGTAGTGGCCGTTAAAATATCTAAATTTAAGTTATTGCTCTCTTTCATTCATAATTAAATCGAAAAGGATGGGAGATGAATGAATTTAATTTTGAATGAATGATATTTAAAATAAGCAGCGCTGTCAAATTCAGCTTAATTTAGTCGGGATGTTATTAAATTCCTGCTAAATTACGCGTTTGACGTGTCTAAATGTAGTTTGGCAATCACCTGTCCCTTTTCGTTCTTAAGAACGTTAAAGAGACATAACAACTTAAATTTAGATATTTTGGCAGCCACGCAGAATTGAGTCACAATTTTACGGTGACATATATATTCGGAGAGAAAATAAACCAATTTGAATTTAAAGTACAAACTACTTAGCTTACAAATATATGCAAACCCATCAGCTCAGGGTCAGTCATTTTCCATCGTCCTCGGTCCGGGGCCGAAGCTCGACCTCCAAAGCCATGGCACCCCATGCACCCCATAGCCCGCGGAACCCGACACCGCTCAAGCACTTGTTTACAAAAGACTTGTTACCATGAACTTTACAAGTTGCCTCCACTTGCTTTGTATTGTTATTGTTATTAATCAAATTTTGTACGGGTTTCCTTTTCACCGTGCATTCAATACTATTAAAGAAAGCCAAATCAAACCATAATAATACACTGACCTAGAGTATACAAGAAATCGATAATATATTTTAGAAAGAAGGACTCAAAATGTTACCTAGGTACTATTCTATCTATTTAGTTTACTAGTTGAAAGCTAATAAAATTTGCTATAATAAGTTTTTTATAACTTTTATAATTAAAAAAAAAACATTGGTTTAAAAGTGTAGTACTTAACTACTTACTTAGTTTTGAAGGCAATTATTTTGTGTCATTTAGCCCTGCACTACATTAATACATAGTTTAAAAAACTAAAAAACACGCTTCCTGTCCGCTACCTTGGACGTCCGCCATATTGGATTTAAGTCACGTGACTTTTTTTTCGTATTCCTGACAGCAAACCCTTTCATTTGATACCCATATCATGGGGGTGGATTTCAAACACCCAGTTCGCCATCTTAGGGAGGCCGCCATATTGGATTTGTAATGACGTTTCATGTATTGTCATCAGAAATCAGAGCATGTGCAAAATTTCGTCCTAATGGAAGACCGGGAAGTGGGTCAAATTAAGATTCCAAGATTTTCTTACATACATAGTTACTTACAAGTGAAGCATTAGCTTACGGAAGGCTTTATATTAATAAAGCGTGTAATAAAGGATACTGCTATCCTTTATTCTAATCTAAGAGAGTACATTCATTCTATGTCACATGCCGTAACTCATATTCCGAGAAAAATACTTAAACGTTTATAATAAACGATGATAAAAAACGCCATAAAATCTGTAATTAGGGAAGAAGGCTTTGTCTCCCCTCAGGACGACGACGGCCGAAAGATATAAAACGCCCACGTTCTGACGACAATAATTAAAACAATTAACTCCCGCCTGATTTACAGGCACGCGCCGTGTTGGTATTCAGCCACTACGCCCCCGCACATACTCAACATCTCGTAGAAGGACAGAATAAATACATAATAGTAGTCTCTAGTAGAAGAAAGCGTACCGCGACTTTTTTTTCCCACTTCCCTGAGTTGAAGCTTGATACGTCCATTTTGCGACACAAACGTATGTAAATTTTAAAAAAAGAACTATATCGTTATTGCGTTTAATGCAAAATTATATTGGATTAATTTGTCAATACGCATAGTATTCAAATAAATTTACTTATTTTTCTTGAAAACTAAGGCTTTGATTGATTTTTTATTTATTTAGTCAGTCAACAAAAAAAGAGTCAACTGACTGGTAATAGTAAATAGTGTTTAATTTCACTTTGTTTTTGTTATTTAGTATTCAAGAAAAAATATTATAAAGAAACAAAGAAACAGGTATACTTTATCATACATTATCCAAATTAAATTACAAGGCAAAAATAAGTTATCGTACCGAACGAATTTTTCTATTATTTCTTGTTTTAAATCTTCTACAGATATTATAAGAATTCACAGTTAGAAATACATATTTTTTATTAATTTGTATAAGTATTATTCTTTTAAAGGAAAAAAGGAGTCAGTATGAGCCTGCTGAGTTTACATTGCCTTTTGTGACTAAAAGTTTCTTGTAAAATGTTTAAATCATTACAATATTTTCTAAGTAAAGTACATAATAAAACATTGAGTAACTCGACAATTAGAACAATCAAAGTTTGATTTACAAGCAAGTGGAGTATTGTACCGCTGGCTTTGTGTACGAGACAATATATTGTGCAGCCGACATACAACCAACATTCACCTCGATTGTCTGAACTACACAGCCTGGGTTAATTGGCTTCCATGGCGTCGGTTCCCCTTTAGTTATTCTAAATATATTAGATAGATACTTTTATATTCACGAACCTTTAATGTTTACAGAAGTGCCTCAGCTACAGAATGTGTAGTTTTTTAGTCTTCTTTTGCCATGTAAATAAATGATAAGAAAAATAAAAGTCACAGATTTGTTTTTCATTTTCATATGCAACCTGTGTTAGGTACACAGAATGTGTCCACTTTCTATGTGCCAGGTTGCACAATTGCACATAAAGGATAATTATACAGGGCGTCCCACGCCTATGCCACATGGAGGGAAAGTACCTTAAATATTGGAGATAGAACATTTTACTGAAAGAAGACTTTATTTCATATCTTAAAACTATTAAAACTGCATTCATACATTTTTTAATAACTACATGGTTGAACCGGGAATCGAACCCGCTACACAAGAAAAAAAATCATCCTTTAGTTTTATCATACCAATCGAAAGGGTTTATCATAAGGACTATTTTTTGCTAAATAACATAGTGTCAGATATAAAAGGAAGACTATGAATTTTAACATTTTAATTTGGCCGTCGAGATCGCCAGATCTAACCCCGTTAGATTTTTTTATAGGGTCTGTAAAAAATTTAGTTTACAAGAACCGGTATGAAAGTGTTCACGAGCTACAAACAGAACTTAGACGTATTATTCTAATAAAATATCCACCACACCAAGATAAAAAAATCGACAGGGAGTGAAATAATTAAGAGTGCGACATTGTATTCAACAGCGTCGGGCATTTTGAGCATTTGATAAAATTGATAAAAATTGTATTAAAAATGTTAAAATACATAGTGTTCCTTTTATTCCTATTTAGCAAAAAATAACCTTATGATGAAGCCTTTCGATCGGTATGATAAAACTACAGGATATTTTTATTTCTCGTATAGCGGGTTCGATTCCCGGTTCAACCATGTAATTATTAAAAAATGTATGAATGCAGTTTTAATAGTTTTTAGAAATAAAATAAAGTCTTCTTTCAGTAAAATGTTCTATCTACAATATTTAAGGTACTTTCCCTCCATGTGGCATCGCCGTGGGACGCCCTGTATAGTCCCGCTATCTGCCACTTCCCGTATCTGTCATATTATACAACTCGTTTCTTAGGTCTAATCCAGCATGGACTATCAACACTACTTAGTTTCTAACTTATTTCTCAACTAGCTGGCCACCCGCGGTTACGCCCGCGTTGTTTTTTGACTTTTCCGTGCAGTTTCCCGTAGGAATAAGATATTTTCCCGCGGTAAAAACGATCTAAGATGTTGACCGGGGATATAAGGTACCACCATGCAAAATTCCATTCAAATCGATCTAACAGTTTCGGAGATTAGCCCGTACAAACAGACAAACAAAGAAACAAAAATTGAAGAAAATCAGAATTATGTTCTGTATCACTTCTTACATCCCCCTAGCTCGGTTTTTAGCATATTTTGCTATGTACAGATTTTCGACCTCCACAGTTTTATTATATAGTAGATTTGTAGTTTCGTTTCGTTCGAACTGTTTCCAGAATTCTGTGGAAAGGAAACTCTTACGCCACCTAGCAGCAAGGTCGAGGTCCCTTTACGTAACGTGCCAACAGTATCACTAGACATTTTCTAAGATTTCTGTTCTGATGAAGTCTCTATAGAAACGATCTTATACAACTGTAATAATTGACATTATGGGTAATAATAATAATAATCAATTTATTTCAGAATCAAGTTCCATAGTTTGTTAGTAACAATAATTCACTTAAAACTATATTAGTACAAAATTCAAATTAAAAATGACAATAAGTACATTAGATTCATAATTATTAATTCACTTCATCATTCATTATATTATAAATTATTAAAATGTTATCACTACATAGTATAAAACAAAGTCGCTTTCTCTGTCCCTATGTCCCTATGTCCCTCCCTTTGTACGCTTAAATCTTTAAAACTACGCAACGGATTTTGATGCGTTTTTTTTTAATAGATAGAGGGATTCAAGAGGAAGGTTTATATGTATAATACATGCATAATATACTTAAGAATAATCCACAATAACCATTTTCCCGTGCGGAGCCGGGGCGGGTCGCTAGTTAGAAATAAAAATAATAATAATATCTCCTCCTTAAAATGAGTACGAGAGTGTAAATAAGTGTTGGAAGAGGAAAACCAAGGCGAAAGTACCACGATCAAATCGGGGACGCCCTGACAAAAGGTTAGGTCAAGAGTCCTACTCTAAACCGTCGACGGGTAGGTATGCATGATTTATGAAAGTGTATAAACCGAAATACGTCACTCTGTCTACCCCACGGGAAAGAGCCGTGACTTTATGTATGTAATAAAATGAAGATTTTTCTGCATATTTTTTATAGAGAATATCTAATCGCTGTTAATGAGACGAGTCTGAATCAGGGTTTATTTGTATGCACATAAAGAATAAACTTTCAAACCATATAAGACCGTTACTAGTATAGTATTCGCAGTCAGCGCACCCGCAACCCATTGTCCTGAATTGACAATTATTTGATTAGACTGATCTGTCACATAAGTAAAATTGCGGCTATGTTTATTTTCATACATCTATCTATGTCGTTGTTAACAGGTCATATATTAATAACAGCTCTTATATTAACCCCCACCGAAACGCTCGAGCCTGCCCTGAAATCAACAATGTGCCGGCATATAATTATCGACATAAGTAGCCATCTGACTGCGACACCACTCGTGTCTGTGACATAGGTAGACATAGTTGTACTACTTGTTCGAGACACGACCATTCCAGTCCAATAAACTCTCCTCCGTCCTCATTTGTGCCATTCTTGTCTCATTCAAATTCCACATTAAGAAAAAACCTGCGCCACCCTTGGGGTTCAGTGTGGGTGATAAATGGCCCAGAGAGCGAGACGCTGGCGCTGTGCCAGCCACGGCAAAAACAACCCAAAAGCAACCCAAAAGCGACCAAAAGTGAATGAAATTCGCGAATGGAGGGTTCTGGGAAACCCATTTCTTTCTACACAAGAGTTTTCTTGTTAAGATCCTCTTTGTTCCTTATAAGTACCTACCGAAAACATGAAATCATCTTTCAAGTTTTGTTTTGTGATCCACCAAATATAGAGGCTCGTTTGATACGCCGCTGTTTTAAATTCATTCAAGCTTTTAGAATTTTTCTGTGTAATTATTTATTTTCTTTTTGTTTTAAAAAAAAAGTGCCAGACCCAGACAGACATGAATCTTAGCTCAGTTAACGTAAATGTACACACACACGACAACATTTTCATCAGTAAGGCTGAGACTCCACCAAAGCGGAGCGGAGCGGAGATGTCTCATTTTTCAATAGAATTTTGTGCCGCGCGCGAGCTTAGCGGCACAGCGCGGCTCAAGATTCTATACAAAAATGAGACATCTCCGCTCCGCTCCGCTTTGGTGGAGTCTCAGCCTAGCACTTATTTATACATCCACATACGAGCATGTTTAGTAAAGACGCTCTTAAATTTAACATATTTTACGGACAGTACATAATACAGTACTTAATTTGCTTTAATTAATTTAATTTACATTTATTTGCTGAAAAAGCACGGCAGATCAGATTTAAATGAAAATAGGCATACCTAGAGTAGGTAAAGTACCTACCTACTAAAATTAGATCAACAAATGTATGCTACATTTAATCGTGAAAATAAACTGAAAACAGTCGGATATAGCCGCGGAAAGGCGCCTAGCACGTTTACAAAGATTGGATGTTTAGACGCCGCGCGCGCAAATATTATCACCCTTCTATATTCCGATCGGTCGGTAAACAAGAGCGGGACGTTAAATATGGAAGTAGGCGTCCTTTGTGGAAAAAGCCGGCAGATGATTACTCCGGGCGATATCGATACGAGAAGCATTCAGCCACACACAAAAACTAAATAAATCGGACAGCTAGCTATGGAGTTTTTAAATTGTATGAAAACATATAATGCGAAGGTTTTATACTCAGTCGAATTTTTTTTAACAAATCTTTGTTACTACAGCCGATAACAGTCCACTGCATCTCCCTTTAAAGGGAGGTATGGCGAAACCCCTTCGATTGGCAGGCGGGTTGGAGTCTCCAACTTGGAGATCGATCGATATTGAGACATACACAGCTCAAACTCAGCTCGATAAAAGTTTTTTTCATAAATCGTGATTGCAAAAAACATCGGATAGCGAAATACCTTTATAAAAGCTTTAAATGCCGATATGCATGAAGGAAGAAAAAATTTTACACGCCCAAATGGGTATTTTTTTTTCCTTAATGCCGATATGGTTTTATATTTTCAAGAAAAATAAACCTTAATGTCGGGTAACGAAGACCATATTTCTAAGCTAATATTTTTTAGTGATTCCTTTTTTTCCACCCCAACTGAAGTAATTTCAACAACAGACTGCTCAAAATTAAAAACCGCGTCGACGTAATTCTCTGAAATACAATATTCCAATTTGGTCCGGCGCCCCCATTAACGTGCCATTTATGTAATCCACGTGAACGCTGCCCGTTCAATTTTGTACAGAAATTTTTGGTTTTACTTGCCGAAGTATTTATTAATTGAGCGAGTCAGCAAAAAAGGCCTACCCTTCTGTAGCCACCTACTCGGCTCGCCCAGCCTAATGCATTCAGTCGTTTTAGCCCCAATAACTGCCTCCCGCTTATATTGGCCCTCGTGTGAGAAACTCTTTTTGTATTTGGTAACTTTATATAGAGCTAAAGTTTGATTAAAATATGTTTATTATATCCTGCCTGCCTGTACGTTTATTTCAATTACTCATTTTACGAGTATAATAAGTACGAAATAAGATCCTTTATTACGAAAATGTGTAAAAAAATATTTTTAATAGATCTTAGATCTTAATTAGAATAATAGGTCAACAATTTATAATTAGTTTTTGAATGCAACTTTTTCGGTCGATTTGAATACTTTGAACAAATCCATAGAATAGTTTCCTATATTTACTAACAAACAATCAGACTAAATAAAATAAAATCGACCTGTATGGTCAGACTCTGGCGCATCTCCCGTATCGTGCCTGTCGTTTGTAAGTTCCATTTTAAAGTTTGCTTGCTTATCGTGTGGCTTTTGCGGTTAAACCTACCTCACTATTCCTGGATGATAGAATTATTGAGCCGCCTAAGGCTTCTGACTTGACTCCTAAGAATCAATCAATTTCACCTGTCGGCAAACTCATCCTTGTTGATTAACATCAAAGTAAATACCCGCGGACGGTCTTAACAAAAATACCGTATCGCCGAGATTTGAAATTCAATAAAGGTAAAGACGTTCAAAACAAACAATCTTTAGGTGTAATGAATCGTGGTGGGTGAGAAGTGGGGGGTGTGGGAATGGTGGGGTGGAGGGAGGGGGTTGTCCCGCGGGTGTCGAGATGCGACCCGCGGGCCGCGCCGATCGATCGTCCCCGTGACGTCACGTCTTAGCCTTCGCCCGGCTCCGGAGCCCCGACGTTACCCAAACTTTCTGCCAAACTCCCAACAACACAATAAACACATCCAACAATTTTCCCGTTACGTCAAGTCGACATGAAGTAATTTCTTCCTCGTGCTATTATCCGCTTTTTGTAATTTTTTGGTGGACGTAATTGGGGACGGTTTTTTACCGGGTATATTTTTCCCATTGAAGCTTTGATATTATACTCGTAGCTTATTGAAGAATTTTCGGGACAAAACCTTTGATGACTGTTTCGTTGCTTGTACTGCAGGTACTGTAGACAACAACGAATGGTAGATAATTTACTGCAATACGTATACTTTAAGGTAAACTTTAAAAAGCTACTCAGTTTCGTAGAATGACACTTACTAGAAAGTGTTTGTACTAAGCTAAATTACATGCCCGCATACACACCATCCCACCAAAATCACAAAATAATTTAGGTTAATATAAAAAATTACACATAAAAATTCCCAAAAAATGTTTTATGCTCTAAGATGCACGTATTATTATCAAAACCCGTACATACAACGGATTAGACAACTATAATAAGACTGCGACCCCGCTGCAAGTAAGGGGCCTCTATTACATCAGTATAGGCTCCGCGGCCCTCGATTGGCACGGCCGAGGGCCCTTGGACGCAGCTTGTATTTGTCAAGTGCATCGTGACCCAACGCGGATGACGTCACAGTTATAAATACCCATTGTAGCGAACAGCAAGCGATCCAATCTGAAGGTAGTTGGCAGATAAGTGCTCGTGATGTCGAGGGTACTTTAAAGCTTTTACAGCGACATTTTTCGCATCTTTTTGTTCCCGGAATAGGCTTATCTCGAGTGCTGAACCGTGATCAACTTATCTCTGAGTTTTTAAGGTCAGGTTAAAAGGAGATACGATCTACTGGGAATTTGTGAACTAAGTTATTAGGTATCTTTATATGGTAAAAGATGGTTACTTAAATTGAAAACTGTTTCATTTCAGATGGAAATGCTGATCAAAGAAATGCAAGATCCCGAGTCAGGAGTACCAGTTAGAAGTCAAAAACTGTTTCTTAGCGTCATCCCGTCTGCCTTCATGGGTAACTAATCATTCACTACCTTATCCTATTAAGTTCTATTTGAAAGACTTTACCTCTAGGTTTTGTACACTCTTTCTAGAAAGAGTAGAGCCGCGATCTCAGAATAACGAAAAAACGAAGCGCGATTTTCTTCTCTCTCAGGAGTCTCAGGCCGCGATCGAAATTAGAAATTCTGTCATTTTGAGCTATCTAAGAACGCTGGCTTGTGGCTATATTATGTTTTTACTGTATCCTTAGTGCAATTCGAGGGGGACAATTATTTCAAATCAAAAATTTAGTTTTCTAGTAATCGGTTGTAAGCATAGTGAAGCAAAAAAGTACTTGTACCTCTATGGTTTTAAGTATAAGAAACTTTGCGAGGCTTAGAATAGGAACAGAAAAGTGCAATAGGCCCAGTAATTTAATTTAATAAGTTCTCCCTATATAATTCTATTCCACATATGAATAATTTTAATTAAAGAAGGATCCTTTTTCAGTTCACTTCAAAGGCACATTTCTAGACTTAGTTTAATCTATTCGTCGAAACAAACGGCGCGGCGTCCATTCCGCCACGGCAATGATTGTAAAATCGATAGGTTCACACTACTGCTTCGCACATAAATAATATTTTATAGGGGTGTTTGACCGTTCGTGTTTTCTGAGTGTCCACGTCCGTTGGTTATGTTGTTACAACTGACTCAAAACGTTTGCTAGAGTTTCTGTAATAAATCGAAACCTATTTGTTTTTATGACGTACCATTTCCAACGACTCTGCAATAAAATAGAATTATTTACACTCTGCAAGAAATAAACAGAATTAAATTACACGTTTGTAATATATTTACGGCAGTTTTAATAATATTAAAAATTAATTTTCACCCCACCGACTTAGCCCGAAGAATCGCTAAACTTAAGTGGCAATGGGCAATGGGCTAGAACCGACGTCCGTTGGGGCATAAAAGTTCTTGAATGGCGACCGCGCGCCGGAAGACGTAGTGTGGCCCCCCACGAGGTGAACCGACGATCTGGTGAGGGTCACGGGAAACCGCTGGATGCGGGCAGCGCAGGACCGATCATTCGCGCAGGCAGCGCAGGATCATGGAGATCCTTGGGGGAGGCCTTTGTCCAGCAGCAGCAGCTGATCTCAGCTTAAACACGTCCACTACTGGACAAAGGCCATCTGATGATGA
Organism: Teleiodes luculella; assembly: GCA_948473455.1. Lineage (NCBI taxonomy): Eukaryota > Metazoa > Arthropoda > Insecta > Lepidoptera > Gelechiidae > Teleiodes > Teleiodes luculella. The sequence continues at coordinate 5,557 of CAOKYR010000257.1, read as the reverse complement.
TGAAAATTTAATTTTAATTAAAAATCAATGTATACTTCTATGAAAACGATCAATGTGAACTATTCCTTGGTCTACTCTAAGTAGCGATTTGCTTTACATTTCTTCTTTTACTTACTAAAATATGTTTTGCAAGCTCATTTGTTTACAATGCTTGTTATGTACTGAAAAGAGTTTAGGTTATCGATGTTAGCCCTGCGTAAGGGATTTTCCCACAAGAATGGATATTGAAACTTACAAAACTTATGGTACCTTTTGGCCCAAGTACATTACGAGTAAGTATAGTGAATGAATGTTGTCGATCCGAGTTGTAAAAGTACAGATAAAATAGCTAAGATATATAAAACTGTACACAAAAAAGCGTACAACAAAAACTAATATAAAAGGTAGAACAACAACATAGAACAATAAGTCTAAATTGTGGCCAACTCCAGCCAATCGTTAAACTCGAAACAGAGGTACCTACTCGTAACCGCAAGCCATAGATTTAACGGGCTATAGCCAAAACGCAGTGAATGGTGGTCCCGAAATAGAATTTACGAATGTAGCATTGTCAGTAACCTTACAAACTTTACGTTCCAGGTTACGATCTTGTCGAATGGCTAATGGATCGGTTCAATCTTGATGAAACTAGTAATGGTAAGTGATCTTTCAAATTAAATTTGTAGATTTGCTTTACTCGTATAATAAAGGTACAATCTATATTAGTCTAGGCCTTCAATGGCCGTTTTTTTTGTAATTTTATTAGATTAGTTTAGTCAATTACCGTATCACTAAACATTTATAAAAAGAAGACTTAATGAAAGGGAAAAAATTTCATCTTCTATACTTATTGCGTGAAATTCTTGCTTTTCACGTTTCCCTGCATGCAACAGCCCATTTACCTACAGCTGAAACTAATTGTATACCATCATTTGTATATGTTTACTTATCATCTATTGTATTGTACCCTACTCCTATTTCACTTTAAATTGTAATGCTGTACCTACCAATGTCACGATTACAATATCTTAACGTCTATAATTTCTTATGATGTTGTTTGTAATATAGATTTATTTTTTCAGTCGAAGCAATAAACATAGCCAATCAACTCTGCCAACATGGTTACTTCTTTCCTGTCAACGATTTGAAAAACCTCGTATTAAAAGATGATTCTTCTCTCTATAGATTTCAAGTAAGTATGGCGGGAAAAATCACTAGTCGTTTTATTTTTTTCAATTATAAAAGATATACTAGTTTGTTACTGTAAAAAAATAACGACTGGCTGTATCTAAGAGCAAGCAACTCGTATCAACCATAATTATTTAGGTATAGTCAGCTGCAGTTGTCTACGTAGCAGACTTCTAATAATGCTAACAAACCAATTTTTGGAAAAGCGAAGCGCGGGTTTCCTTGCTTTTAGGGCAGTATTTGAGAAAGATTCTCATAATCAAAACAGTACGAGTATCATACCAAGTATGTAGGACATAAGTATGATACAAATTGTAGAGATCCTTGGAAGAGGCCTTTATCTAGCAACTAGCTTTCCGCCGCAGCTCCGCCCGCGTTAACAGTATTTCCCGTGGGAATGAGGCATTTTACCGAAGTAAAAAGTAGCCTATTTTACTCAGGGTGAATGTAGCTTTCTAATGGTGAAAGAATTTTTGAAATCGCATCAGTAGTTTTTGAGTTTATTCATTACAAACATACACACACACACACACAAATATTAGTATGATGGACAACTTTATAATCTGGAAATTATAGATAACCCAATTAAATAAATAAAAAATCCAGTTTTTCTGTTGCAGATAACACTCACCCAAGACCTATTTGAATACAAAAATAGTAATCCATTGAATAATTTGCGACCATACATTTTCGTGCCCTTTCAGAGTCCATATTACTGGCCCTGGCAGACGGCCCGCGTGGCCGGCAGCGGTTCAAGCGCGCCGTCTCTGGGTCCCGACAATGTGGAGTATGCCATCTACCTGGTCAAGAGGACCCTGAGGAACAAACAACGACATGCCTTGGAGGACTACGAGCAAGAAGCCCTCGCCAATCTCAAGAAGAACCTCGCTGCCAAGTGGGATTTCATTACTATGCAGGCGGAAGAACAGGTCACTCATTTTACCTACGTTGAAGTAAATTGTTTTCTTTGGATAGCGTGCAAGTGATGGCTTAGCAAATACCTACTGAAAGAAATACTCAGTAAATGCATGCATTTTCTAAACTTTCTCAAATATACCTTGTTACGGCAATGAAAAAAATATTTTTTTCCGTAAAATCTGTCCTATATAAATTAGTATCCCGAGAAGAGTTTATTTATAAGTATGACTGAGCATGTGCTTTTAGTATTTATTAAGACGTCACATAGGTGAACAACAACAAATAATAATTTGCTTTATTCCTGAATACCTGACGCTCCTAAAAAGACCAAACAATTACAAGTTTTAAAACAAGGGTCTTGAAACAGTCGACCAAGAAAATAATACTAATCCCTTCTCTGCTTTTGAAAATTGAATTCTAAAATCGAAAATAATGTTGGGAAACCTTGAGATTTCTGGAATATTCTAGATAAAACCGTTATCAAATGCTGGCTTCTGATTTTTACAGGTGCGACTAGCAAAAGATCGTAAGAAGGGCGACAAAATAGTTAGTGATAGTCAGGAGAGAGCGTACTGGCGGGTAGCGCGGCCGCCGCCCGGGGCGCCCTCTGCGCTGGAGCCCTGCCCCATTCCGGTGCGCTCGCGACACAACCGCCCCAGGAAACGCACCATCGAACAACTCACGAAGGAGGCAAGTCCATACAAAATCACTCCCATTTGTTCATAATTTCTAAAAGTACATTGAGACTTACGTAGAGTTGAATATTTCAAGTACGAGATTTTAAATCCTATTTAGAATTTCTCTCATCACCTTCATTATAATCACGGTGAAACTCATTCTTGTAAAGCAACACTAACTTTCTGAGACCTGTCACAATCTTTACTCGCATTAGCTCATTCTGTTTTCTTTCTTCTAGATCGAACACCTAAAATCGAGCGCGGATCGTACGCGAGTGAAGACTTCCATTGCCCTAGAGGCCCTTACGGCTTACTCGGAGACCTTCGCTCCCTACGATCCCTGGCTCACCCCGCCGCAGCCCTCCAACCCTTGGATCAGCGATGACACCCTCTTTTGGCAAATCAACAGTCCCCTGTGAGTGCCTGATCTACCCGCATTCTGTTGTAGCGTACACGATAGATTCATAGATCTCTCTTTCTCTATCTTTCAAGTCTGTAGCAACTCTAGTTTTGTAATAAATTCTCAAAAACCTATGGAAGACTTATTCATTTTACTTTAATGACACAATCATAAGTAGACTTAACCACAATAATAACACGAAAATGTAGGAAACAGGCGCGTGAAAAGCACGCGGTTTTCAGTAACAGTTTACAACTTTAATTACGACTCTACCTTTCACTTTATTCACCGTAAGAACGAGTCCTTTAATATAATATCATCTAATACTTCTCACAATCCCTTCAACCGTTTAAGCGTGTTGGATATAGCTTTACAAATAGACACATAGATTTACTTTTATGGCTTTGGATTTGGAAGCATTAGCACATCTTACTACAACAAAACAAGCAAACCATGCAAAACTTGGAGCTCTCCTTTACCATTAAAGGAAAACTCACTGATTATTTTCATTTTCAGTGTGGAGATACCAAGTGAGAAGCGAGTCCAGCGGTGGGCTTTATCCATCGAAGAGCTGGTGTCTGATCCGACGGGGTTACAGGAGTTCACAAGTTTCCTTCGCAAGGAGTACTCTCATGAGAACATCCGCTTCTGGCTGGCAGTCATGGACTTGCGACGGAGCAGCAATAAGCAAATTCCCGTCAAGCTTCAAGAAATCTATGAGTGAGTAATATCTTGGTTTATTGGAGAGAAGGGGAAAATCATCCCGACAAAATGTTTTCTCTATCATCAGTGATGATCGGCCTTGGTATCTTTAATACTATGTAAACGGCAAGCTTCTAACACGAATCTAACAGCTTGGCAGAAGTTGCCATCGAAATAGAATTTAGATTAGATTAAGAATGCAAAAAAATTCTCAATATTCAATCAATCATGATCATTTCAATAGACCTTGACTATTGGCCATATACTTCTTGGGTATTATAGGACATCAGCGCTCTTGAATTTTCGAAAATTTCGGTGATATTTTTGCTGATGAAGGGACCGACGTATTGGATGTTAAATGAAACGTGCGAATGCATTGGAGTACAGTTTATTACTGCTGGTCAAATAGATGATACAGTTGCAATACTTATCAATATAGATTGATTGTAAGGTATTTGGATTGTAGATTCTGGTGCTGATGTTGATAGAGCAAAATAACGGCAGATTCAAGAGAACTGAATTTATTATAACGCACAATACACAAGCGCATGGAAATTAACAGAGTTCGTTCGTAGAGAAATTCAGTCAAGACTAAGATGCCGTCGAGCCGTCAATAATAACAACTTAAGAATACCTACAAAAACTTGTGTTGCCATAAACACTACACTACACTGAGTTATATTCATTTGTTCTCAGAGAGTTCTTGAAACCAGGCGCCCCATGTGAAATCAACATAGACGGCGCGACAGCAGAGAAGGTGGGGGAGGGGTTGCGTACAGGGTCGCGGTATGCGCTGGACCACGCGGCGGACCACGTGTACGGGCTGCTGCTCAAGAAGGACTGCTACCCGCGCTTCGTGCGCTCCGACCACTTCCAGCGACTCATTACTGAGGGGAAGAACGTGCATCAGAAGAAGAAGTAAGTTGCCTTCTTTATCTCGTCATTGGTCATTAACCCTATCTTCTTTAGGAAGGGTCTGAGATCCAGAACCTTCGCAACGTAAAGCGACCACTTCCAGCGACTCATTACTGAAGGGAAGAACGTGCATCAGAAGAAGAAGTAAGTTGCCTTCCTTATCTCGTCATTGGTCATTAACGCTAGTGTCTTCTTTAGGAAGGGTCTGGAATCCAGAACCTTCGCAACGTAAAGCGACCACTTCCAGCGACTCATTACTGAGGGGAAGAACATGCATCAGAAGAAGAAGTAAGTTGCCTTCTTTATCTCGTCATTGGTCACTAACCCTATCTTCTTTAGGAAGGGTCTGGAATCCAGAAACTTCGCAACGTAAAGCGACCACTTTCAGTGACTCATTACTGAGTGGAAGAACGTGCATCAGAAGAAGAAGTAAGTTGCCTTCTTTATGTCGTGTGACTCGTAAAGTCATTAACCCTGGTGTCTTCTTTAGGAAGGGTCAGGAATCCAGAACCTGCGCAACGTAAAGCGCCAGATTTACCTCTCGGTTATGGAAGCCGTTGATGGAAGAAGTACGTAAAAATGCCCAAAGCCTATTTGAAAAGGGTTTATTGTTGGAATGAGTTGTGTTAAGGTTTGGTCATGAAAAATAAATAAGTAATCAGATCTGTTGGTTGGACCAGTTTGGCTATAAACACTCATTATATTCAAAGAAATTCAATTACCACCAATAACGTAATCTATTTTGATTATTACGTCATTAATGACAACCTGATTATTC
>CAOKYR010000256.1:0-17362 GCA_948473455.1 Teleiodes luculella | reverse complement strand
TCGGACAGTACTTTCCGATTTTCCTGTAATCAAAATAAAACATTATAATGTAGTGTGTAACGACCAAAATTATGCAGTCGCGCTATATATAAAGTACTCCATGATATAAAGCTTCTTTTCTCGAATGTAAACATAACCTCTCAAATTAGATTAATCCGTAGAAAACATCGATGTCGTGATTTTGCTTACTTATTTAACTAACAATTATTGTAATTTATATCGCGAACTACGTATTTAATATAGAATTAGAGTGTATATATACCTGTCATAGAAGCAACTCAATTGTAAAGGTCATCCAATTCTGTGAGAAGTTTCCCGGCATGGTATATATATATATAGACATTGACGACAACGGTGATTATGAAGAAAATTACTGAATAAAAATTGTTCTTAAATTATTAAAAGATTATTTTTCAATTATAATTAAATACAATAAACTTTGGAAAACTTCCAAATAACATGAATCAAGTTATTAGTTTTTTCACATGATTGATAATTTAGTATAAAATTATTTATATGTATTGTTTTAAAAATTTTATACTCAGACTGTAGTTATTTTATTTAATAAAATTTCTTGATAAATTAAAAAAAGAAGAGCACGAGATAATTTGGAATAAACGACATCTGATACGCAGTAAACGATCGCAATAAACCGAACGCTCTGTTTCACTCACTCCAGTTACTACACATACTCCGCGCTCTCACAACTTTTGCCCCTTCCAATGCGTCTGGCAGGATGATAGAACCCTCGAAACTGTCTGGCTACTGAGAAAACATCATTTTATAGTGCCTCAAATAACATATATAAAATTCAGATTTTACAATCTAACGTAAGTAGAATTACAAATTATTATAATTTAGGGGTGTCTGGCAGGGGGTTGGAACCATAGTAGGTGTCTGGCAATGCATAACGCGAATATTAATATTACTACGAATGAAATATCAAAAAATTGAGTTTTATAAATTAACGAATTTAAGATACAATTTTATATACCTTTATTACCTGCTACCTGCCAAAGGAACCACTACCCAGGTAACATGGGTGGGGATCGTTCTTACCTGTACTAGAGGCACATATACAAGAATTTTCAGCTTTTATAAAATAACGTATGTCTGGCGTTCGCGGGCTCTTGGACTAGCATAGATTATAGAGGGTATCGGACACAGCATGCATTAATTACAAAGAATATACAGTTTTCGCGGTTATAACAACAATTGAACAACGTTAAATCAAATTAACTTAAGAAGACTTATGATAGTGACCGTACGTGTGTGTGGGTGTGTGTGCAGGTATACCAATCGTTCGTGCGGTCGTCGGGGCTGGCGCCTTTCTCGCCGGCGGACTACTCGGGGCACTGGCGCTGCCTTACCGCGCGCCACTCTCGGCACACCGGTGACGTCATGCTCATCGTCTCTATGCACCCACAGGTTTATTATTAGTGTACTTTAGTGGCAACACTCACTGTAACATACCTCGCTAAAACCCCTAAGGCTGACCTCAGACGTTCTGTTTCTTAATTTGGTTTTCTGGTCCGAAAACCTAAATGTTTCGCTTATTTAAAAAATTCAACAAGGCACACACGTTCTTATTTCAGAACGGAAAAACTGACGTTCGTTTCATTCACAAAAAACACGGATTTTCACAAAAAAATATGGTTGTCTGCGCTAGACATACGGAATTCCGAATCTGAATTCCTGACCGCCCGAGAAGCTCGGATAGCTGTCAAACGCGACATAAGCCTGCAGAAAACCGAACGTCGTCGTCAGTCAGTCTTGAATCCCACTATCGCGATCCGAAAAGAATTTGTATTTGTATTTGTATTGATATCAAAGTTGATACGCAGCCTTTCCAATAAAGAGCAGGCTCAACCTGTGTTAACGGTACGTTAATCTCGACTCCAGAAAGCAAAAACAATCATAGTGATTTCGATATTTGTACAAAGCGCAGAATACAGGACATAGTACTTTCAAAGATAAAGAATAAAAACTTACACAAGTTTTTTATTTTTTTTAGCAACTTACTGCAGATGAGCTGGACAAAATAAAAAAGGATTTAGTTGAACACTTCAGCTCGGAGGAAGCTGCTTCATGCGGTATCAAGTCCTTATACTTCGAGCTTTTTGTCAAAAAGTAAGTACATATTAGTACCCCATTAGTACGTCATATTAACCTTCTTCCTCTTTTATAAGAATTACCTACTTTGCGTTTCAAATGGCTAAATAAAGTACACTGAGCTGCATCCACAGCACTCTTATTATTTACGTTTATTCGACGTTCTTAAGGTGAATGTAAACATCATAAGAAAACCTGCATACACTTGCGAAGAAATTCAAAAGGTTGACGTGTGTGAAGTTGACCAACTTCCACTGAACCTAGCGTGGTCGACTAAGGCCTATTCACCCTGGTTCAGGGTAGTTTGGAGCCCCTCGGTGGGGACATATATAAGCTGTTAAAATAATCTTGAAACAAATACACAGAAAAATGCCACATGCCACATGACAAGCATGAAAAGTTTTGCCATTGGGATTTGTTGGCCTTGACGTGGAAAAGTGTTTTTTTCGTAAAATCTTACCTTTTTATACTTATTATCTGCAAACAACTTCAGCAAGCGAGCCCCCGCCCGTATGAGGAATGACCGCGGTGGGAAAATAATACATTTGACTATAGTCTGTTTCATATAAATCCGTACAAAAGTTCATTGACCTCTTACTTTTCTTCAAAGTAATTAAAAAATGTAAAGCCAAAATGTCTGGCAAGGTCACACGCTCACCCCGCCTTCGACTACTTTATTTTGCGATAATTCCCTGTAGTTATACGTATCATTTGAAAAAAATGTGCGCTTTGTATGCAAGCATCAATGACCTTTTGTTCTGATTAATATGAAACAAACCATATGAACTGTTCGTGCGCGCGCAGTTGTACCACGTGACATCTTGTTCAAGTTGTTTGCCGCTAACTATGCTTTGTATGAATTGTAGGAAGTCGGGCGAGGCTCCTTCGAAACCGGAACATCTAATGGGCTCCACGCACATAATCGACACTATTCTCGACAAACAGTTTCGGATATCTCCCGAAGCTTTCTTTCAGGTAAATAAATAGCTATTATTAATACATTTTGTTGTTCAGACTATAACATTTTTGTCACTTTAGGAACACAAGTTGAAATCTTTAAACCGGAATGCGTATTTCTCAAATTTATGTCACATGACTAATCATTTTGAAGGAAAAGTAATTAAAATTCGTGTACATATTGTTTATAGTGCACATTGTTTTTAGATAAACACAGCAGGAGCGGGTATTCTGTACGAGAGCGCTATTGAGATGAGTCAGGTGCGGAAAGACTCCACAGTGGTCGACATCTGCTGCGGCACGGGCACTATCGGCCTCTGCTTCGCGGAGGTGAGCTAACTGATCAATAGGGATGTTGACTGGCTAGTCATAAGAGCTTTTATTATGAAACGTCAAAAAATAAATTATATGAAAAAATAAAGGGAATACTAGCTTATGACGTCACAAGCTTGTATCGTCAGGCCTCCGTCACTCCATGTACTTGCGCGCTATTAACTACCTACCGCCCGGCCGAGCGGCCTCGAGCCGTTTGCGGACCCAATTCCCCATTCCCTAAACGTGTTAGTAGAGTGGCGCAATACGCGAGAGAGAGAGATGCAGCAACTTCGTCTTTTCGCCTAGCGCCGTGCGATCTGTATTGCACTTTATTATAACGGAGCTAGGGTTGCAAATTATATGAATTATGTCGCCTAGTGCAGCTTCTGTAGGGACTACTATTTGGTATTCTGTGGTATTGTCGTTTGCAACCACAACAAAAGTTGTTCAGTTTCATGAGCTGAGTTATCACCCGAGAGGTTTTGCGTTATTTAATTAACACGTTTATAATCTCTTGTAAAGATTACGGCAACATCAAAAAGTCAGCGGTGTGAATATCGACAGTAAAGTTCCTTCACCCTGAGAACGTCTTTTTAATTGCTTTGATCTACCTATGCTTGTGTCGAAAAAGTACGACGAATCAAGCTCTACCGAACTTCTGGCGGATCGGATTGCTCTACCCCAAACCTGAGAAAGTCACCTAAATATACTTTGAATGTTTGCTTGAGGCTTTCGCGCTTAGTACACATTATTTTGTATATTTACGGGTCTTAAACGTCGGACAAAAATAAGGTATAGTTCGCGTCATGTAAAAAGAACGCTGGAGAAAGTGGTGGGGGAATGCAAATGGCCTACTACGCGCGCGACTGTCAGCATTCTTTTTACGTGACGCGAGATATATCGTATCGTAAAACATACCTATTGAAAATTATCGCGTCAAGACCCGTAAATATACAAAACTAGCGATCCGCCCTGGCTCCGCACGGGAAAATGGTTATTGTCGGTTATCCTTAAGTATATTATGCATGTATTTTACATATTAAACCTTCCTCTTGAATCACTCTATCTATTAAAAAATAAACGCATCAAAATCCGTTGCGTAGTTTTAAATATTTAAGCATACATACATAGGGACAGAGAAAGCGACTTTGTTTTATACTATGTAGTGATAATGTATACTTCGAATGTACAGCATTGCGGCAAAGTCCTGGGTTTGGAGTTGGTAGCAGAAGCCGTGAAGGACGCCAAGTGGAACGCGGAGCTGAACAGCATCAGCAACTGCGACTTCTTCACGGGCCGCGCCGAGGACATCCTGCCCAGCGTGCTGGCGCGCGCGCAGGCCGGTGACGTCATCGCCATCGTCGACCCGCCCCGGGCTGGCTTGCGTGAGCTTTTTTTATTTATTTATTTTCATTTCCCGTGGTATAAAGGTCTACCAGAATCTGATGGTAGAAAAAAATTTCAAAAAATGATGATTTTAAGGAAACAAAAAATTTCATCTGTTAACTGTTTTGAGGAATTGCTTCAAATTTCTTAATAAAAAGTGGTGAAAATGTCAAAGAAACTTTGCTGGCGTCAATTTCTTTTTTCCTTTTTGCCATCAGATTCTGGTAGACCTGTATCTAATAATATGTTGAACGGGGATATAAGGTACCACTATGCAAAATTTCATTTAAATCGGTCCAACGGCAACAGAGATTAGCGTGTACAAACAGACAGACATACAGACGAACATTTCTTCAAAACTTGTATTTTTGTGTTCACCTGCAATCAGTTTTTAGAAAAACAATCAATGTACAAGCACGCCGATTCTTCAGTTTTATTATAGTACTAGCGACCCGCCCCGGCTCCGCACGGGAAAATGGTTATTGTGGGTTATCCTTAAGTATATTATGCATGTATTATACATATAAACCTTCCTCTTGAATCTCTCTATCTATTAAAAAAAACCGCATCATAATCCGTTGCGTAGTTTTAAAGAGTCAAAGTCAAAGTCAAATAGTGTTTATTCGAAGTAAGACTTCACAAAATCATTTTTCGACGTCGAGGCGGGTTCACAATTTGGCTGTCTTCTGTGGAGAAGAACCCGCCGGAAGAAACTCCACAGGCGTTGCATCTTTTCAAAATATTTTTACATAGGTAATTATTATTTTATACAATTTGATTAATATAACAAAGAGTGCAGACGATATATGAAATTAAAGGAAGTCAAAGTAGAAAAACTAAACTAAGTATATAAACAATAAAACAATCGGCAATCGACTAGAGCAGACCAGTCCCCCCAAGCAGCACCACGTTCACGGGTTTGACGTATGGGTCAGCCACCGCCGGGCTCAACCATATTAGAGGGAACCCAACGACCCGGCCCATACGCCACCGCAAGTCAGGACACTTTAGTGAGCATGAATACTCAGTCAGCCAGATGTTTTCACGACAATCTAATTAATGGCTTCCCAATTGCATAGTCGATCCGCACTACAATGTTGCACAATAATTTATTTATTATGTTGAGTTGGAATAATTTTGGACCAGATATCTTTGTCATTTAGGTAATCTTCAGTCTTGTAATAACCTTTAGAACATAAGATATTTTTAATTTTACTTTTAAATTGGCAATCAGGTAAATTTGTAATGTTATCTGGTATTTTATTATAGAAGCGAATACAGTTCCCCATAAATGAGTTGCTTACTCTACAGAGTCAGGCCTCCGTCACTCCATGTACTTGCGCGCTATAATTACCTACCGCTCGGCCGAGCGGTCTCAGGCCGTCTGCGGCCCCAATTCAGTGCGGCTGCGGCAAGCGAAGCGCGCGCACGTTGTTCAATATTTTGGAACGCCATTCGTTCGTACGCGTACCTACGATGCCGTCTGGTGCCTTATCATTCTTAAATTAGCACAAAACTTATTTACACATATTTCTGCCGCAAAATTCGTTATCACATAATTAAATTAGCATATTTTAATTTCAAAATAATTCTAGCGGGCCGGGCACATTCACATTCATCAATAAATAATCCATTTACGAGTATATCCGCGCGATCTTACAAGTTAACAAGTATTTTAATATTTTATTACTAAAATACTCGGAAGTGTCCACACTACGAGAAAATAATTTGATTTTTGAGGTACAACAGATCATTCCTAAATTAGCACACACGCTCGCACGCTCTGCCTAGTTTGGGGTCAGATGGCCGTGTGTGAGATGTCCCACATATTTATTATTATTATTATTTATTTGGATCATCATTTGTTCGAGTAACAGGTAGGTACCTTATAGGTTAATAAATCAGATGTTTTATTTTCTCAAAGACGACAGCCCTAAAGGTTTTAGTAGAGTGGCGCAATACGCGAGAGAAAGAGATGCAGCAAGTACTTGTATTCGCTTAGCGCCGTGCAATCTGAATTGCACTTTATTATAACGTTGCTAGGGTTGCAATTTATTTGAATTATGTCGCCTAGTGCAGCTTCTGTAGGGACTACTATTTGGTATTCTGTGACAGAGTCTAAATTTAGGCTGCACAATTTTATTTTTATTTCTGGTATTAATAGAATGTACATCAGAGTTCTTTTGGAACAAAGATTTGTTCTTATGAACGTACATTATATTTTCAAATATATACTGAGAGGACACTGTGAGAATATCAATTTCTTTAAACAGTTCTCTTAGGGAGTCCCGACTTCGTAATTGGTATATGGAACGAATCGCCCTCTTTTGCAGAACAAATATGCTATTTATATTTGCTGCCTTACCCCACAATAAAATCCCGTAAGACATAATGCTATGAAAATAACTAAAGTAAACAAGTCGAGCTGTAGCAATATCCGTCAGTTGACGAATTTTTCTGACGGCGTATGCCGCCGCGCTGAGTTTTGAAGCTAATGTAGTTATATGGGGGTCCCACTGTAACTTAGAGTCAATGGTTATCCCCAAGAAAACTGTTTTTCTTACATAATCTAGATCTTCATTATTTAAGGTAATAGCTAAATTGTTATTCCTTACATTTGGTAATGAAAATTTAATACATTTTGTTTTCTTTGGATTTAACATTAGATTATTTGTAGTAAACCATTCATTTATCTTTGAGAGAGTGTTATTTACTTCGTCGATATTTTGACTATGTCGATCAACCTTAAATATAAGAGAAGTGTCGTCAGCAAATAACACAATTTTTGAATATTTTTGTGCCATAAAAGGTAAATCATTTACATACACTAAAAACAAGAATGGTCCCAATATTGAGCCTTGTGGCACGCCAATCTTGACAATAGATCCCAGCGACTTCGAACCGTTTATCTGAACTCTTTGAATTCTATTTTGGAGATAAGAACTAATCAACTTAAGGGCTCCGTCTCTAACTCCATAATGTTCTAGTTTGGACAGCAGCGTCTCGTGATCAACGCAATCGAAAGCCTTGGATAAGTCACAGAACACACCAATGGCATCCCTTGACTCCTCCCAGGCCCCATACACATGTTTCAAAAGAGCAACTGCAGCGTCGGTGGTCGAACGTCCTTTAGTAAAACCAAACTGTTGATCATGAAGTAGATTATTTAAATTAAAATGTGCAAGCATCTGATTAAGTATAATTCTTTCAAAAATTTTACTAATTACTGGAAGTATAGATATTGGTCTAAAGTTACCGGGATCCTCCCTATCTCCTGACTTAAACAAAGGTATAATTTTACTATGTTTCATAAGATCTGGAAACACACCCTGATCAACACAAGAATTAAAAAGAAATGCCAAATAAGGTGCCAGGGTCTCAACTATGGAGCTACACAACCTAACCGACATTCCAAATAAATCCTCAGAATTTTTCAGTTTTAATTCTTTGAAAGTTTTAATCACCACTACCTGAGGCGTTATATACCTGAACTCGAAATTAGTCGGACATCTCTGAACATTGGCATTTAGCAGATTATGAGCAGATATTGGAGAGGAATTAAGTGTCTCTGTAGTTTGCAATGGAATATTAGTAAAAAATTCTTCAAATTTTTGTGCCACGTCAACATCTTCTGTAATAATACCTTGAGTTGTATCTAATGAAAAACTTTTATCATTTGATTTCATCTTGCCCGTCTCGCGGTTTATTACCTTCCAAACAGTTTTAATAACATTATCGGCAGTCTTTATTTTATTATTAATATAATTTGATTTTGCTACTGCGCAAACTTTCTTAAATGTTTTTGAAAAAGTTCTGACATATTCTGAGAAATCATTACTTTGGTTATAGCGTTTCTCATCATATAGCTGAAATAGTTTGTCTCTGCTAATGCGAATGCCCCTAGTAGCCCAGTCGCAGAATTTAAAGCGAGGTTGAATTTTGATTTCTTTAACTTTAAATATATTTTCAAATTCACAGTGCAATATAGAAAAAAAATCTTTGTAGAAATTGTTTGGATTGCTCAAATCATAATTTGGTAACGGTAATTTATCATTCAAAATGTTATTGAATTTTTCTATTTTACTTGTAGTTACAGACCTTTTTTTTATTAGCAGGGTCTCTTTTTTATAGCAAGCTGGAATTGATACAGCTTGTCCAGTATGATCTGATTGAAGAGAGTGTATTATCTCTTTTTTAGAATAATTACAATCACAAAAAATATTATCAATACAAGTAGCTGAAGTGGCTGTTATTCTAGTTGGTTCTAAGAAGACGTTAACCAAATTAAATGATTTAAACAAGCCCAGCAGCCTACATGTGGAAGTCGTATTTTCCAGCAGATCCACATTGAAATCACCACAAACTACATGTGATTTATTAGAATGGGTAATCAATTTTAAGTCTTCAAAATTATTGTAATAAGGGGGTCTGTAAACGCATACTATAATATGATTCTCCAACTCAACACATGAAAGTTCAATACAACATTCCTTTGAGAGTGCAGTAACATCATTGCGTTCTTTAGATTTTAAATTTTTGCGTAACAATATGCAAGAGCCTCCTCGACTAATGAGCTCTCGATTGAATGCACTGGCAATATAATAGTTTTCATAATTAGTTAGCATTTGATAATCTTTCAGCCAGTGTTCAGTAAGACAAAGAATGTCAGTCATTCTTGTTTCAAGGAACAACTCAACCTCAAGTTCTTTGCAAGAGAAGCTTTGGATATTCTGATGAATAATCGTCAAAGTCTTCTCTTTTGTCTGCATTTCTAGTTTAAATCTTGATAGTTATTGTTCCTTGATACATGAATGTTACTTGCTACACAATGTATAACAGGGTCAAATATATTATTAGCTAACAGATTAGCTAATTGTTTACTACAATAAAGTGATAGATACAATGTACCATTAGTCAAACTAAAATGATTAAAAATATTATTTATATCAAAAATAAAAAATTTGTCACTATGACAAGTCATTTGGTACAGATAACGATTAAAGTTAAATATACAGTTGTTATAATTATCCTGTCCTTCTAAATACGGGAGTGTATCAATTATAATTTTTTTGACCTTTAATGAAGAACATGAATTTAAAAAACTAGTTAAACCCTGTTTGTCTAAGTTAAACCCTGTTTGTCTAAGATTTAAGCATACATAGGGACATAGGGACAGAAAGTAGTGATAGATCTATTTTCTTTTCTTGATTGATTTGATCGTTGGTCAGACATGCGCGCGGTGACGGCCCTGCGCAACGCCAGCGCGGTCCGTCGGCTGGTGTACATGTCGTGCAGCCCGGCGGCCGCCGTGAAGAACTTCATCGACCTAGCGCGGCCCTCCTCCAAGACGCTGCGCGGCGCGCCCTTCCTGCCGGTGCGCGCCGTGCCTGTCGACATGTTCCCGCACACCAAACACGTCGAACTAGCCGTGCTCTTCGAAAGGGAACAGGTATTTAACACAGGGCACATAAGAAAATAATAGTACTAACCCGCACAGCCCCTCTAACATGCCCGGTCCACGCGTGACAGACATAATTTTGTCAGGCGTATTCTCTTATCCTATTGGAGGATATTTCAATATGGCGGGTTTAAATGTGCGACAGACTTTTGTCATAGCGTACGGGGGTACAAAGGACACTCATCCCCCCGCGCTAAAGTTCCCCGCCCGATATAGCGCCCCACGCCCCGCACCCCGCAGGCCGCGGGGCTCCGCCGGTGGTGTTCGGGGGTGTTTTACATAGCGCCTAGCGCCATTGACTTGTAGTTGATATTCAAAAAGAAATAAGTTGTCAAAACGCGTTTTCTGTATGGAGTGACCGACCAGTGCCCAGGATTAACACGCGTGCCGTAGACGCAGTTATGCGTTAGAATGAGATACAAATCACCGCGCTCACTCTAACGCTTAATTGCGTCCCGCTCTGTTTGGCAAACACGGCACACGTGTGGACCCGAGGTAACATTTACCAACCTCGACAAAACGTAACGGCAAAAAAGAAACGGCTGTATAAAGCTTCTTCTTCTGAATCTAATTCTGTGACCCAAAGACGGAAGTGTAACATAATTAATTTTAAACATGTGGGCCATTTTAATGTAGAGCAACTATTTCTCTAAACAAAAAGTGCGAATTACTACACCGAGCTACCTTCCCTACAATACAACGAAAAATTGCCTTTCTTTCTATCGCGTATCGCCCCACTTCCGCACTCTTTCAATTCAACCTATTGAATGTCGTCCTCGTTTATAACTTGTAGCTCCGAGTGTGGAGTAAACCAAGCCTAATAGAGCTATAAATTCATACTTTTTTATCTTGAAATTTTAAGAAAGCTTTAAAGAAACCCTTTTTATATTTTATAGCAAACAGATGACGCCAAGGAAGTACAAGCTGAAAAAGAAGAGATGGGTGAGAGCGAAACAGCAAATGTAGAGAAAGAATCTACAAATGAAAACGTGTAACGATTTTATTGTACAAAAATTTTAAATTACTGTAAGTAATACTTTTTTACTAGTTCCTAGCGAATAACTATAAATTGTTATACAAAAATAAGATATTTTAAAATAAAGATGAAAGGACACTTACCTATGCACGTCTTTCTATTGAATATTATTTCAGTACTAACACAAATCATTAAAAAATACATATTAACAAAAAATTGATGTTATAAGTAGCAGCCACGAAGCAGCAGTTTATTATTTTTAATTTAATGTTTTATTATGAAATGTTAGTAGAGAGTCTACACGATAGAGAGATAATATTTATAAGTTCTCCTTCTAACCAAAGAAATCAAATAACATTGCCACTCAAATACAATACAATATTTTTTATTTACAAAACAAAAATATAGATCATAACAAGACACAAAATTCGCCCTTATTGCTAAGGTAGCAATCCCTTTATGAAAATAGCACAAATAAAAGTGATGCGCGTTGGTAGTTAATTCGATAGTAAAAAAATATTTTTTTGTTTTAAAAACATAAAGCCCGGCCAGAAAAATTAAAATCCATTTCGTATTGCGGAAATTCAATAGAAGTAATTGTATAATACAAGCACTAAAAAAACATGAGGCGCCCACAGACAGAAGGCTTTTATTAAACTTAATAAAACATTAAATACTTAAAATAGTACATAAATTTTCCAGAAATGTAAAGGCGTCCGTTTAAGGGAAGCACCTGCAATCTGCAACCTAATTCAGGTTTCATTAACACCCTAATTCAGTAATCTGCCGCCCGCCGCGCGCCGCCATTGCCCAGGAATTTAATAAAGGCGCGGGCATACCAACGCGCCGCTTCGAATACCGACCTATTGGCACGTACGACCCCTCTTATGGAAAACTACCTATTGAATAGCTCGGAGGGTGCCACAGAGGGTTCCAAAATATTGAAAATCATATTTATTTATTAAAAAAAATACCCCTTTGCCCCATGTCGTAGCCAGATAGTATTATGATAGAATTTTAGATATCTTTTTTATTTACATACATACTTAAGGACATGCTATAAATTATTTTTTTACTAACTATCCAACTGCAGTTATATATCAGGGATTCACGAAAAGCAATAAAATCATCGAATCATCGAAATATATTGAGTTACCTACCTTCTCGTGAAATACAAACATTCCTCAAATTCCTGTTTTTTTCTTGTAATAAAAACATTCCTGTAGGCGCAGAACCTGAATACTTGATGAATTGCAAAAAGTCCAATTTGTACATCATACAAATATTATGTACATGAAAATGCTAGTTATACTAGCTTTAAAAAAAATCTAATTTTTCTTAATAAAAATGTTTGTTGGCGACCGTACTTCGCTCGCCGCATTCCTGTGTCAGCCCGCAGTCTGGGGCGCGCGGCATCTGCATTTGATTGTACCAGCTCTAATGGCGTTCCTTCCCTCACTACTCGTCAAGACACCAAGGGAAGCAGATCTACCTGCCAACCAAAAATATGTGAACAGTGCGACGTTACTATTGTGAACTGAAAATGCATATAAAACTAATAACTGCTATATTTTCTATGCTAATATGTTCACATTATTCTTTTTCGATTTTAAAAAGATCTGGTAAGTCAGATTATTCTATGTTTATGTTTTTTTAATCCCATATACAGGGCGTCCCACAGCTATGCCACATGGAGGGAAAGTACCTTAAATATTGTAAGTAGAACATTTTACTGAAAGAAGACTTTATTTTATTTCTAAAAACTATTAAAACTGCATTCATACATTTTTTAATAATTACATGGTTGAACCGGGAATCGAACCCGTTATACGAGAAAAAAATATATCCTGTAGTTTTATCATACCGATCGAAAGGCTTTATCATAAGGGTTATTTTTTGCTAAATAACATAGTGTCAGAAATAAAAGGAAGACTATGTATTTTAACATTTTTAATACAAAATTTATCAATTTTATTAATACGCTGTTGAATACAAAGTCGCACTCTTTTGATTATTTCACTCCCTGTCTTTAAAACTACGCGACGGATTTTGATTTTAATAGATAGAGTGATTCAAGAGGAAGGTTTATATGTATAATACATGCATAATATACTAAAGGATAACCCACAATAACCATTTTCCCGTGCGGAGCCGGGGCGGGTCGCTAGTAACCCCATGCATAAAAAAAATCTCGGCGACCACATCAAATGTTAAAATTCATGATCTTTCTTTTATTTCTGACACTATGTTATTTAGCAAAAAATAATCCTTATGAAGGAGCCTTTCGATTGGTATGATAAAACTACAGGGTGTTTTTTTTTCCTCATGTAGCGGGTTCGATTCCCGGTTCAACCATGTAATTATTAAAAAATGTATGAATGCAGTTTTAATAGTTTTTAGAAATAAAATAATGTCTTCTTTCAGTAAAATGTTCTACCTTCAATATTTAAGGTACTTTCCCTCCATGTGGCATAGCCGTGGGACGCCCTGTATATACATAAATACTCGTACAAGAGAACAAAGACACGCTCCTTTCTCTAACGAGGTAAGCAGAGTTTTACTCGTAATAAGCCCACACATAGGAAACCCAAACTAAAACCTCCTTTAGCAGTTAATAATATTTATTCGACAGAACGAGGGAACACATTGTGAGTATTTGTGAGTTCATGTAAAGTCGTGTGGTTTCCGGATTAGAATTGGACCAAATCTTCCTGCGGGTTACGTAGGCATTCACCTGTGTAACCATACCAATGAACCTGCCGAGCTTGAGGATTGTGCAAGCAAGGAACACCTTACTAAAGGGGCTGGACTAAATTACTGTAATGATTTTAAATCGTAATTTACGTGTATTTCTTTTTAATTTATTTTTACAGAACAACGACTGGCGGAAAGTGAAGCAGTATTGGATCCCCATGGCAATTTGCTACTCAAATGGCGAGTCGACTACTCAGTCCAGAAGATAAAGTTCACCCTGGTTCTGTCCCAGAAGGCCCCGCCGTTCAATTGGTTCGCTTTAGGGTTTTCTGATAGAGGGGAATTGATCAATTCTGATGTCTGTTTAATTTGGTGCGATTACAAAGGTCACAATCATTTTGAGGTGAGTACTTTTTTTAGACATTTTAAAAAGAGACATAATTAATTATAACTATACCTATTGATGGTTATTTTTAATAGATTCGTTGTAATATGAAAAACGATCTTGGGCAATTCGAACCTACCGCGCTGCGAAATAGGAGGATCCTATTTATGTTATCTACTATGGATATACTATATGCCATAATCACTAATTAATTTTATCCTGACAGCAATTGGTATATTAGCAAATTTAATATTTTATTATATCCGGGAAAGTTTTTTTTTTTAAGTTATCAGACTGATTGAGCATGCCTTTCAGTTATTGCCATGGTTTAAGAAAACAAGGTTTTGCATTCGGACAATGTGACTTGACACAAGCCTATGTCAACATGTTGTTCATCTTTGTCTATTAACACGCATTCGACAAGGATGAATAGCATGATGACGTAGGCTTGTATCAAGTTACGTGGTCCAAATGCAAGACCTTGTTTTCTTAGACTATGGTTATTGCTAACCGTCAGTTACACCCTGTATAAGAAACATGAAATGAATGAAATGAAAGTGTTTTTGTATCTCATTCTAACGCATAATTGCGTCCCTTTCGTCTTTACGTCGCCAGTGAAATACCTGCCTTAAGGGCGTGGTTGAATTCGTAAATGTTCAAATTCAGTATCCAGTATTTGGTGTTTTACATGTTTGTTGTAGGATATGCACGCAGATGTCAAGGGCAAGCTACTAGGCGATGTCCAACAGGACTGCGAGGGGTACTCGGTGGACGCACACGCTAGGAGCATCTCTTTTGAACGACTGTTTGACACCTGCGATGAGGACGATTATATTATTGAGGTAGGTATTCTATGTAGTATGCATGGAGATTATTACATGGCTTTCGATTACACCTTGATGTTATCTATATCTATACTAATAAGAAATGTGCTTGATATTTAGATAGAATAGACCCTGGGAAAGAACGTAGGCTACCTTTTACCGCGGATACAACGCGCGCGGAGCTGCACCGGAAAGCTAGTAGTTAATACTACTAGCTTTCCGGTGCTTATTAAAGCCGCCGACGATCCAACGTACCTCGTATTAATAATAACTATTTCCGAAGATAATGCACTTTGGTGCTTTGGCACGAAATAATCTTACTTTAGGTAGGGCAATTCTAAAGTACTATCGAAGAAATGGAGTTCGTGAAAGCAATCCATCGGAATATAAAACCATCATGTCATTAAATCTCGCAGTAAAGTATTTCGGCTAAGAATTCCTACTCGCATACGTTTGTTGCATCTGTTTAGCTAGGGAGACTGTTCCATTAAAAACGTTCCAAAAATTTGTTTTCCAGGACGGAACTGTGCACGTGGTATGGGCGCGGGGAACAGACAAACTATTTTCGTCAAAAGGATTATGTTTGACATGCACGACAAACGAAAACCATGGCTTCATCAGAGTCCGCCTTCTAACGCCCCCAGCGCTGCCCAAGCCCGACGCGCAACAACTGGCCATCACTAACAAGATGCTTAAAGTGCCGAGCAAAGATACCACTTATTGGTGTAGAGTGTTCAGACTTCCGGAGTACATAACCAGGACTTCCCATCATATAGTACAAGTACGTAATAACCATGATTCAAACTGACACACTCTTATATTCAAAAACTCTGTCAATCCCTTTCATTATTCTGGTATAAAATGATAGGGTCAGGAAATAAAGGAATGGTGTTTGAAGTGTCCAAAAACGATAGTCATTCCTATTCCTATCCCTTTTTCCTTAAATACTCGTAGCATTAAGGACAGGTAGGCTAGAGGTTTATTTTGGTTTGGTGCATGCCTTCAAGAATTTTGTCCTTATGATAAGAGTATTTAAATTGTAATTTATTCAAGTTTTGTCATGATAATATTTTTCAGTTTGAATCAAAAATAACCCTAGGCAACGAAGGTTTGGTGCATCACATGGAGGTTTTCTATTGTGACGCTGTTCCCGATAAAGATATACCCCTCTACAATGGAGACTGTTTTGCTGCCAACCGCCCAGAAGATACGAAACTTTGTTCGAAGGTAAAATAACACAATGCCCAAATTCTATACGCACTTAATAGTGCAGAACTTACACTAATACATACCATTTTTAACGTGTTTCGTTTGTTAAATAACTACTTTTCATCGAAACGGAAAACTCAAATTACGTACTCTTTCTTTCTTTAAAAAATAAATTACCACAAAAGTTTTTTACTCGTTTGATGTTTTGTGACAAAACATCAAACAAGTGAATAATAAGGTCTTCTGCTAACTGACGATACGCCCGAGTGATGGGACAAATAACAAAAACTGAAGTATACATAAATGACCGCACGTGCAAACAATATGTATAGCCAGTTTGTCAATGTCGAAGATGACATAGACTTGATCCAACTCCACCTAGGGCTTAGCATCAGGCGCAGTATAATATACCCACCCAAGGATATTATTAGTATGTACGTAGTAATTTAAGTCCGGTGAAGCTTTATCCGTCGTACTTTTTCGCCTCAAGTATAGGTCAATTAAAAAAAAAAGTACTTATAAAACCCATGAATATACCACGTTTAACTGAGCTCTTGTTTGAAGGTGAAAGCGGCCTGGGCTATGGGCGCCACTCCGTTCACTTACCCGGAAGAAGCTGGATTGCCCCTTGGGGGGCCAAAGGCTAACAAATACGTCATGCTAGAGGTGCACTACAACAACCCCGAAATGAAAGATGGTAAGTTCGCCGAAGAAATTAAAAATTCGTCAATATGCAAATATTTTTTATTGCACAAATTTGATTTAGACAAATATGCATATACAGGAGAAAAAAATCCAATTGGTGACCTTATCGCTTTAAGCGATTTCTTCCAGAAAACCTAAATAAACTTATTTTATTTTATTTTTTACATTATGGCTCTAGGAACGGACCTCTTTTGAGCCAGTCGTCCGTAATTAAGTGGTGTAACCATTGAAAAAAAGTTCCATGATTAATTAAAA
Organism: Teleiodes luculella; assembly: GCA_948473455.1. NCBI lineage: Eukaryota > Metazoa > Arthropoda > Insecta > Lepidoptera > Gelechiidae > Teleiodes > Teleiodes luculella. Next base: position 86 of record CAOKYR010000256.1, on the reverse strand, counting down.
AATTTAGTCGCCGAATCGACACGAAAGAATAAGTTCCATAATTAATTAATTTCTTTGGTCTTTCCTACAAATCTGCTGCCGTGTTA
>CAOKYR010000255.1:0-56608 GCA_948473455.1 Teleiodes luculella | reverse complement strand
AGCAATACTTTGTGCGCTTAAGCTGGGCCATTGTGTCCATATCTATGTTACAAGTAGAGGAAATTAAAAAAGGTGGATGGTGACGATCCAACGGGAGTAGTGGATCGGGGACAGAGGAACAGAAGCAGTCCGTATTGGATATGAATAAGTCAAGTATGCGATTATTAATGTTTGTATTTTTTATATTAAACTGTGTCGAGTTGGTCACCGAGATAAAGTTATGTAGTAATTTACTAGCTGGAGATAGGTCCGATTGGTGTTGTGTAGTCTGTTGTGCCGTATCCCACGAGATGTCAGGTAAGTTAAAGTCACCGACGATGAAAAATTGCTCTGTATTACTAGTAAGTAACAGTTCGTGTAATGCGTCAAGGAATACAGAGTAAACATCGGAGGGTTGACTCGGTGGAATGTAGGTGGCACAAAGCAGCAACGGTTGAGAAGCCCCAGCCAGCGGTAGTTGGACCAAGAGCCGGTCGACAGCAGCGGGGGCAGCGGGCGGGGGCCGCAGTGCGGGCCGCAGCGCACGGCGCACCGCCACCAGCACGCCGCCCCCGTCCAGCCGCCCGCACGCCGAGCGGTCGCGATCGCAACGGAAAACCACGTATCTATTATCTATAAATTCGCTATCATTAATAGAAGGTATAAGCCAGGTTTCTGTTAGTATTATAACATCATATGTCTGTGATAATATATTCATGTATAAAGTGTTTAGTTTCGTACGCATTCCCCCACAGTTCTGGTAGTAAATTACTAAGTTGTTATTATGTTTATCAGGATACATTTATATAGTGTAAAAATATGAAGGCTTGAAGAAATTGAATGTTTAATATTAATACGAGTATATTATTTATATGTAGTGAAATAATAAGTAGCATAAATAGGTTATTTACGATAAAATCTGTGTGAGAATACGTGCGAGTCTGGGTACGGGTAAAATATAGTAAACATAACACATTTATTATTAAAGCAGTATAATTATTATTAGCTGGAAAAAGATCAAGTAACGCGGATGTAAATACAATTAATTTCAAGATATCGTAAATACGATATCGACAAAATATTTGTCGGTAGTTTGGTGGGTGAGCGATAATTGCAAAATTGAATTTTAGGTTAGTAATAAAGTTAATAGTAATAGGCATAGTTTTAATAGGAAAATATTTGGGCTCAATTGGCTTTATTCGAGTGATATTGCTTAAAACATGTGCGATTTTATGGTAACAGCTATTAAAATTACTTTTGTAATTGTTATGCGATGAGTGGCGGGTAGGAGCAAGTGAGGCAGAGTAATGTTGTGAACAGAAGCGAACTAAAGCAGATGTAGGAGCTTGAATTGTATGGACATAAATTATAATATTATTATGTAAAAAGGTGAAAAAATAGAACATAATTAAAATTAGCACTATGAGCACTGCAGACTTAAGCGGGCTTAGAAGTAATTTTTGAAAGATCACTGAGAGAACGAATTGCAACAACAGTAGAAGTGTCATTTTCGCGAACCAAAATTGTACCGTGTTTAACCCACACGTAGCGGTAGTTATTTTTACTAGCAGCAGATCTAGCTTCACGAAACAGTTTTTTATTTGATAAGGTCAAATGTTCGTTGACGTACACTTTCCTAGGCTCGCCACTTATATTAAGCTGAGCTGTAGTGATGCCTTTTGCAAGTCGAAATGCTGCTAGAATATTATCACGAATAATGCGAGAATGGAATTTCACTATGATGTTCTTCGGATGTGAGCTGGATGAGTTCGCATGGGGCACGCGATGAACTGCAACAATGTCATTCTTGGTGATAGTATGTTTAATAGCTGAGCCTAATTGCTCTACTAAAGCTAGCAAGTTCTCACTACGCCTTTCGGGGATATTTCCAATTTCAACATTGCTCTGTCGGGCTTGTTGTTCAAACGAATCCAATTTGGCCTCGAGTGACGTAATCTTTTCAGTATGTGAGTCAACTATATCAACCTTCTTTTGTAACTGAGCGACGTGTCGACTTGTGTCATCGGTTTTCTTGCTGAGTTCATCGAATTTGTCACTCATGAAGCCGACAGACTTTTTAAGTCCTTCAAACTCATTCACGATTTTATCAAATTTTGTGTCTTGCTTGTCGCCCCACTTATCTAGCAATGATAGCACTCGCAGCTCAAATGCGTCAAAATCTTGTTTATAGGAATATATTCCAGTGGGAGATGCAGCAATATTATCCTGATGTGAGTCCATGTTTGCTCTGGTGCGGGGGTGAAGGTTCACAAAGTTGGGCGGCGGTGATTCTTCTTCCAGGCGCGGGGTTTCACTAGACACGTTCACAGCGTTGTCATCAACGGACATATTTCCGTTGTCAAAAGTAACATTCATATTTGTAAACAATGGTGAGTTACTCTGTCTCGAACAGTACTCTGTGCGCGGTGAAGATACTCGTGCGCGGTGACGTTAGCGCAGTTAGCCGGTGGTAGGGATTGCCGAGAGCGGTAACCGAGAGGTGCGCGCGCGACCGATCTCCACGCAGCCGCGAGACGTGTCAAATGAATAACAAAAAACGTGATAAAATTAACTATTCAAGACAGGCTCTTTAACAAAACACATTTGTTTTAATTTAAAGTCTTATAAAGAGTTGTATAATTCACTCTTTCCCTGATTGTTGAACGAATAGACCGAACGAAAGAAATATCCTTCAAAATGATACTGAACATTTATTTGGGTAAGTAATATAAAATACAATATGGTTTTTATAAAAATTATAGTGCTTTAAAAGTCCAAAATCCTGCACGAACGAATTTCGCACACGGCATCACTTAACAATCGCTCACTGCAACCTGATAAAAACATTATTTTATTGATGTGGAGATACAAATGTTTTTGCAATTAGAAAATAGATCCTTAGGAACTTAAATTTATTTGATTCATTTAATTTTGTTCACAGGAATCATAATGTTGGATATAGCAGTAGATAAGTTTACTAAAATTAGTGCTAAATCTGATTTCGGGAATGAGGATAAACCGCGGTATTTTATGCCTGGTGGTAGGGGTTATTATCGTGGAAGAAAACATATGACACAAGTGCATTCAGTATTAAAAATATTGGGATACAGTGAAACCACGAATGGAAATGCTTGGGATCTACTTTATGATGCTAGCGTGATTTCACATTTAGCATCCCTAAAGCCAGAACAGAAAGTCAACCACTATCCGGGTGGAAAATTCATAAGAAACAAAGTGGATTTCGCGACTAGCAGTGATTCGAAGTATGTACCGAAAGCATTCGGGTTTCCTCGAGACAAAGCCGAGTTTCTGAAATATGTCGCAGCGAATAAAAATGCCACGTTCATTCAAAAGAATAACCGCCATCGAGGAGTTAAGTTGGTAAATTTAACTGGCATAAACTTTGATGGATACAATTTTGTACAGAGGTTTATTCATAATCCTTTCTTAGTGGATGGCTATATGTTTGATTTAGCAGTGTTTGTAGTGATAACGTCAGTGAGTCCTCTGAGGATCTATTACTACACTGGCGACATATTTCTCAGGTACCAATCTCTTCCCTGGCCGCTAAATTATTTTCTTATGTATATATTTTTTTCTTTTCAGCCAGAATCTTATGCTTGATTCTCTTTATCAATGTTTGTCGTAATATTGTACGCTTTGAATAATTTTCTATTTAAGGTTCTGCCCGGAAAAATACTACCCTTTTGACCCACGAAATGTTAAAAAATATGTGGTGGGTGACAACTACCGACACATAGAAAAGGTGCCGTCTTTAGCCCAAATGGTCGGAATGGGATACAGCATGAAAGATGCCTTCAGTTTTTACTTAAGATCAAAGGTATGATCACTTCTAGACAAAGGCCTCTCTAAGGGTCTCCAAAGAGATGGAAGTCGAGTCATCTTCTAGGGGCTCAATTTCAGAACGTTCGGCCTGAGGTAAACTAACCTATTTCCAGAGAGTCGACGAAGTAGTAGCTAGACCTAGACATAGAAGGACATAAAAAAGACCCATTGATTTCAGTTTCTAAAATACCGGCTCCGTCCTGGTATAGGACCCAGCTACTCCACAGGCAAACAAATTGTCACCCATTTCTAAATATACCATTAGCACTCACTAGGTAATGTTTGTTCGTGGAGTTAACCAAACATATTTTTATGATCTATTATGATACGAAGTTTACTTAATGTTTTTTTAGTAAATACATCCAAAGAAATCAACTCGCACTAGGGGAGAGTGGTTGATCCAAAAGTTAACTGGGTCCCTCCCAAAAAAGTAGCACAGCCTCAAAAAAATTTCACTTTTTCAAAAAAGTTTGAGAGTTGCTCTTTTTTTAGGGTTTCGAAGCCAAATGGCAAAAAACGGAACCCTTATATATTCGTCATGCCTGTCTGTCTTTCTTATTGATAAAAAAGTACCGGTTATTTATATTAAAACTTAGTTTTATTTGATACGTGAATAGTTAAAGTATTGCTACGGAATCAAGTCTGGTGAAGCTTGATTGGTTACGACCAATCAAGCTTCACCGCCTGCATTCACCGCATCAAAGTATGCCTTTTCGATACAAGCATAGGTCAAATAAAAAAAAAGCTACGGAATACATTTATTAAAATATTTAAACAACACAACGAATGGTTCATCAAAATTAATTTGTCCCAGAACTACCTTTCATTGCCATGTCCTCATCATGTTAAAGGATATTGTTTTATCTAACACCTTGCGTCCTCCCATTGGTGTGCTAAACGTTGCGTATGAGTGTGCTCGACGTGGAAGGACGGCCACACGTGCCTCTGCGTTTTCGCGCCATAAAGGAGACGTAAAAAGTGGTTTTTTATTCGGCGAAAAATTGAACGGATAAGTAGTATACCTACTTAGAAAGCTTATGTAAGTGGGTTTCAGGATAACTAATCAAATTATTTTATCGATGCTCCGTTTTCGTAAAAATTGCAAACTTATTCAAGCTAAAAAGTTATAATGAAACGAACGATCAATGAATTTCCAAGAGCTATTATTCTAATATTATCTTTTTGTATTAAAATCTTACAGCCAAGTATAACGTTATTTTTATTTGTAGTCTTTTTTTTTGCAGTAATTAATGAAAATAATTATTGAAGAACTTGAGGCCTTTTCGTTTCATTTTTAGAGAAAGTAAACTAGAAAAAAAAATGGAATATCAACGTGATAGATGACAGGATTGACAGGTATTCAACTGACAGTCAGAAAATAACCGTTTTTTTTTAACCGAAATTAGCGTTTAGTTTCCCTACCTTTAAAATAAACTTGACAGTTGACACTGGACTGGCGCGCAAAGTAACACTAGCGCCAAAATCAGAAAAAAGTAAAAATATCGATTAAATCTTAATAAAAATTAAGAAAGAGACAATAGATCATTTTTATACTATGCGCTATCTCTTTCTTAAAAAGCATTCACAGCAACTACGCAACAAAAAATCGGTTTGAAAGGATTGCCAGAGGTATAATTGTATTGCCAGATCTTAGGTTTATTTTTCTACCAACCAATATTCGAATCAATTTATAAAAAAAACGGAGCTTTCTTTATTTTTTTTCAAGTGATCCTGATTATCGTAATAATATACCCTTTTACCCTATATGCGTAGAATACCCGTTCAATTTTTGAAATAATAAAAAACCACCTCCCATACAAAAATTTTACATCTCCTTTAAGTAGTAATTTTTTTTGTGACTGGACATTTTTTCTTTCGTCGCCGTGGATAGGTATAACTTCTATTTAATAAGTTTATCTTCTTGATTAAGTATTCAATAGAACGTCATTTTATTTTATTTTATTTTTATTTTATTTTATTTATTTATGGAAAACATACAGCTTTCTTTTCTCATTATAACAATCAGATCAGACACATTACATTAGCCAGTTAAGTTTTCACTCAAAGTTATACATGCATTGAGCAAACAAATAATGTTAGGTTAGGTTAAAACTACTCGAAAATGGAAGCTAATAATAGTTACATAAGGAAGTAATAATACTTGCTAACTTAATTTATGTTTGTGATTTTATGGTGGAAACAAATTTGGAAAATTTTAAATGAAAGATATCAACGTCTTTGAACTTGGTACCTATTATACGAATTACAAGCTCGTATAATAAAGCGGTTTTTGGCGTAATTAGTACGTGACCGTGGCAATGCGAAAGTTTTTTTATGTTTATTTGTGAAGTATTTATTACTTTGAATAATTAATAGATTTTTTGTTATTTACATTTTTTGCCCTGATTTTCATTTCCATGCTTTCATTGCCATGGATTCCGTGAATTTAATATGAAACAGAAAAAAAGACACGGTAATGAAAAAAATGTCATTGCCATGCCTTGCTGTGCCCAGATGTTTCATTGCCGTGGCCAAATATTTCAATTCCGTGTTTTACGTTTTCATCGCCATGTTATGATTAGGCAAAGAAAACATCTGTTGGAGCACAGTTCTTTCATTGCCGTGTAGACATGTTTCATCGCCGTGGCACGAAATTTCAGATTTTATGTACCTCGTTAGTTTTGTTATCTGCTAGATAGTTAGCAAGAATACATGCATTTTCAAAAGCTAAAGCTGACTTATATATAATAAACGCAGACTTTAAAAAAAATAAACCATAAGGTTAAAAAAACCACGGGAATGAAGATTTTATGAGGCCTGTTGAAATTCACTCCATACTTTACTTCATAACGACTTTAACAAAAATAACTCAAATAAAAAATGGCAAAGTTTTGTGATTTAGTGTTACAATAACGTAACACTAAATCACAAAAAAGCGGCCAAGTGCGAGTCGGACTCGCCCATGAAGGGTTCCGTATCAGCAAGTAACATAATATAAAAGTTCTTGTAGTTCGTTGTAACTTTGATGAATGTTTTAGTAAGTAATAGTGAAAGGGAAATTGTGGTTTACGATTTATGACGTATAAAAAAAAAAACTTACTAGACCCCGTTCAAACCATATTTCGTTGGTAGTTTTCATGGTAATGTACATCATATATTTTTTTTAGTTTTATCCTTCCCTTATTTTAGAAGTTAGAGGGGGGGGACACACATTTTACCACTTTGGAAGTGTCACTCGCGCAAACTATTCAGTTTAGAAAAAAATGATATTAGAAACCTCAATATCATTTTTAAAGACCTATCCATAGATACCCCACACGTATGGGTTTGATGAAAAAAAATTTTTTGAGTTTCAGGTCTAAGTATGGGGACCCCCCAAAATTTGTTGTATTCTTTCAAATTTTTTGTGAAAATCTTAATGTGGTTCACAAAATACATCTACTTACCAAGTTTCAACAGTATAGCTCTTATAGTTTCGGAAAAAAGTGGCTGTGACATACGGACGGACGGACGGACGGACAGACAAACATGACGAATCTATAAGGGTTCCGTTTTTTGCCATTTGGCTACGGAACCCTAAAAATCAATTTAAAATTAAAAACGCCAGCGCACGTACGCACGGTTCGGATTGTGTCCGAGAACTCCCGAGCGTCACCGAGAACCTGCGACCTAGGCGGAACCGAACGAACATGCACGAAACCGTACGTAGCTAAAAGTATTGCTCCCAGTTGCCACTTTTCAATTGCGACGAAATGAGAATTTGCGTAGAGTGCAAAAATAGAACAAATATTGGCGAAATAATAAATTGTACAAAATTTAATGTAAAAAACTGTTTCATTATGAAGGAAATGTAAAAGGAGACCTATATGGTGGAACTCATAAGTAAAAGAATGACTTGACATATACTACAACACAGCCGCTATTTAAAAAAAAACAGGAGTTTTTGTCGCTGAATATTTAGAATTAAATTTACCTTTATCGTTTCTCTTAACAATTGAACGACTCTGGCATGCAGGTTATTCTCAGTTTCTCCACTATGTTCTTCTAAGCTGTAAACGACAAACTTTTTCGTCTTCTCAAATTCTAAATATGACGTCACTGCGGGTTTGTTCGCTGTGATTTTTGTTTGAATTTGAGAAATTTGTTGCTCGAGAAGTTGTTTTTCTTTTTCTAACACTGTTATCCTTTTTTTCCAAGTCTATTATATCAGTTTGCATTTTTTGTTGTCCATTATTTATATTTTTTATGTGACCCAGCATTTCTTTTTTAGAATTATCAATCGCTTTAGCTATGTCGCTCTGTATTGTTGTTCTAAGGAGACACATTTTTGTATGATATTATTAGAATTTGCTGTAAGTTTAGAATCTAATAGTCGACTAATTTGATCAATTGTTATTCCGCTGGCTGTTGGTTGGCTAGAGTGACTTGAAGAGCTATTATTTGCATCAGCATTTGAGTTAGAAACGTTCACTGGACTATTGGAACATTGACGATCGGGCTTATTTGGGCTGATTGTATTACCCATTATGCTATTATTTGAATGTTGTTCGTTTACAGACATTGTTGTCTCATCTAACAGTGTGAACTCGCCTAGAGGAGTCTCATCATGTCGTGGAGCACTTCTAGTTATTCTTGAGCAGTCGGGGCAGATCCAGGTTCTTTCTAGGTTATGTAATTGACTGATATATATTTTCTCTGGTATAAACACCGCAGGCATAATGAAACTGTTTTTTACATTTTGTACAATTTATTATTTCGCCAATATTTGTTCTATTTTTGCACTTTACGCAAATTCTCATTTTGTCGCAGTTGAAAAGTGGCAACTGGGAGTAATACTTTTACATACGGTTTCGTGGATGTTCGTTCGGTTCCGCCTAGGCCGTAGGTTCTCAGTGACGCTCGCGAGTTCTCGGACACAATCCGAACCGTGCGTACGTGCGCTGGCGTTTTTAATTTGAAATTCATTTTTCTTACATTTCAATAACGTAACACTAAATCACAAAACTTTTTTCATAATACTGTTGGAAATTGATTAAGCTCCAGAGTGATATTAATTTTAATACAGACTTATCACTTTTTTAGCACTTTTAGATAAAAATGTTAAGACCGACGAAATATACGTGTGTTCTCTCTGACACGCACCAAGATTCCCCATATAATAATATGTTTAACATTAGGGGTAAAAAGCCAAACACAAAAAATCTAACAAAAACCGTGCGGCAGGTTGCGGTGCCACTTTCTTGAGAGAGACCCAACTCGAGTCTGGAGCAGACTTCTAACTGAATTTCAAACAGTTTTTTTTTTCAATTATTTTAAATGTTAAGTGTCATGAATAAATGAATGAATCAGAACAATACAAAAAATAACATTTACTGACTCTAATCTTTTTCCCCTATGAAGTACCTAACCTTATGCGTTATTTTATTATTACAGGGCAAAGATCCACGTATTATTTACAGTGAAATTTTAAATGCGATTCGAGAAACTCTAGTCAACAAGGAGAAGAGTATAATTAAAACAGTGAGTGTTAGTCTTTAAGTAAAGTTTAGTTTCAGTCCTTTATGACTCGAATACTTCTCGAATATGTTACCTGTCATTTAGCGCGACCGCCCAAGCCAATTTCAAGTACCATTCATCATTAAAATATATTTAATATACCAAGTTTGTACACGTAGTGACCGTCAGTAATGTGGACTAGACCCATAATAACTCGTTGTAGCTGAATCAACGAATAGGTATCCCTATTAAATAAGAAGATTAAACAAATATCTTAATCTTATTGTTCACAAAACAAACGTATTTCAAAATAAGTATTTTTATAATATAAGTTGTAGTGGGGCTTGGGGATGGAAAATGTAAAGTCCTTGTTCAAGTTAAGAAGAACGGTTTATTGTTATAAGTCTAATAATGACACTGTTACAAAATAATAGAAAATCAAAGCGCGGCAAAATCTCGGTACGCAAGATCAAGTCCGGTGAAGCTTGATTGGTCGTACGAATAAATATACATAGAGCACGCGCATCGCTCCGCTGCCTTTATGTCAAGCGTAAGCAAATTTTGGCAGATTTTGTATGGGTGGTGAAATCAATAACATTTTTCTTTTTTGATTTGTTCCTCGAGTCATGTTTGCTACTTATCACTGCACATTTCAAAATCTTCTCCTATTGAAAATGAAAATGAAAATGAAATAATGTTTTATTCAAAGTAAGATTTTACAAATCACTTTTCAACGTCAAGGCGGGTTCACAATTTGGCTGTCTTCTGTGGAGAAGAACCCGCCGGAAGAAACTCCACAGGCGTTGCATCTTTTCAAACTATTTTACAAAAAATATTATTTTATACAATTTGATTCATATAACAAAGAGTGCAAACGAAGTATGCAATTAGAGGAAGGCAACCAGTCAAAGTAGAAAAACTAAATTATATAACCAAAAAACAACCGGCAATCGACTAGAGTAGACCAGTCCCCCCAAGCAGCACCACGTTCACGGGTTTGACGCATGGGTCAGCCACCGCCGGGCTCAACCATATTAGAGGGAACCCAACGACCCGGCCCATACGCCACCGCAAGTCAGGGCACTTTAGTGAGCATGAATACCCAGTCAGCCAGATGTTGTCACGACAATCTAATTAATGGCTTCCCAATTGCATCGTCGATCCGCACTACAATGTTGCACAATTACGTAGTTTTTACAAACAAATTTTGTTAAGCACTGTGTTTCCCGTGTCGAGCTGGAGTCTCCACACACCAAGCTTTCTTATCGTTCAAATATTCATACAATCCATAGTACGCTTTCTTACAAAGATATTGTTTGACGTGGCATTTAAATCTTTTTTCTGGAAGATTTACAATATCATCAGGTATTTTATTATAGTAGCGTACACAGAGCCCCACAAAAGAAGTACTGACTATAGCCAATCTATAGTTATCACGAGCTAGTTTATTTCTATTTCTGGTATTACGATTGTGAATATCAAAATTCTTTTTAAATTCGTGGATATTTTTTCTAACGTACATAATATTTGCATAAATATATTGACATGGAACTGTCAAGATGTCTATTTCTTTAAACAGTTCTCTAAGTGATTCCCGACACCGAAGTTGGTATATTGCTCTAATGGCTCTTTTCTGCAAAATAAAAACTGTGTTAATATCGGATGCCCTACCCCACATCAAGATACCGTAAGACATTATACTATGAAAGTAACTAAAATAAACTAACCTAGCTGTTGCTATGTCTGATAACTGTCTTATTTTCCTCACTGCATGTGCATACGCAGCCGAGCTAAGCCTCCCCGACAGAGAAGATATATGAGGACTCCATTGTAGTTTAGCGTCAATAGTTATACCTAAGAAGACTGTACTGTCTACCAGATCAAGCCGTTCATTATTTAACACAATGTCACCCCTACAGCTGTTCACATTTGGTAAAGTAAATTTGATGCACTTAGTCTTCTTTGCGTTTAATACCAGGTTGTTAGCAGTAAACCAGTTATGAACCTGTTGAAGAGTGCTATTTATTTTATTATACTGAGGTGATCTTCGGTTTAGTTTAAAAATAGGAGAAGTGTCATCCGCAAATAATACAATGTTCGACAAATTTTGAACTACGCATGGCAAATCATTAATATATACTAAGAATAAAAAAGATCCTAATATGGAACCTTGCGGCACACCCATTTTTACTAAAGATCCCTTGGATTTCATTTCATTTATTTGTACCTTTTGAATTCTGCCCTCTAAGCAGGACTGAACTAGTTTAAGTGCACTATTTCTGACCCCATAATGTTTTAATTTGAGCAATAGGGTTTCATGTTGAACACAATCAAATGCTTTTGAAAGGTCACAGAAGACACCTATGCAATCGTAAGAATCTTCCCATGCGTCAAAGATATGCTTTATGAGTGCAACACTTGCGTCCGTGGTAGAACGTCCCTTTGTAAATCCGAATTGCTGTTTGTGCAGTAAGCAATGTTTATTAAAATGAGACAGCAATTGGTTAAGTATGATTTTTTCAAATACTTTACTTAGGACTAGTAGTATAGATACCGGTCTAAAATTACTAGGATCGCTTTAGTACTAAATTACTTTGTATTAAATTACTTATTTTCACCGGATAAAATAATCAGCTCCGAATACCATTTGATACTAAACGAACGCGCTGAAAATATTCGGACTGTTCATATCCGTGCTTACGGTTCATATTCGATTAGGCATACTCTATCCCTCCCAGATTTTTTCTATTTATACTCTAAGGGTCGTACCTTTTCGACACAAGCATAGGTCAATTAAAAAAAAAAAAAACGCAATGTCATAGGTCCTTCAATTCAATATCCAGAGCGCGGGTCGTTGACATCTGACTGACAAATACTGCGCGCGATCCTCGACAATGGTCTCACTCTATAATCGGCGCAGAATGTGGGGTGCGTTCGAAGGATAAATTGTAAAAGAAAGGTGCGTTCGTAATGTTACAAAGTTAAATAATATAATGAATTAAGGCACATTAATTTGCCTAGAAATCAAAGAGTTCAAGGATTTTTTTTTACTTTTGGATGTTACATCACTTAGTTAAGTCATTTAAATTATCTTTTCTGGCGAGTTTAAAAACTTGGCTGTCCTCTGTGGAGAAGAGCTCGCCGAAGAAACTCCACAGACGTTGCATCTTTTAAACATATTTTTACAATTATTATGATAATAATTACTAATAACAATGTTTTTTAAAGTATGATTGAAAAAAACCTGTCACCCAAGCAACTATTCCCATGGATGTTTATAAGTAATCTGTTATTTTATAATAAGCTTTCTTAATCAATTTCTCCTTAACAATAATTTTGAATTTCTCTAGTGATGCTCTAGTGTTAAATTTTGTATATCAGTTGGTAACCTATTGTAAAAGCGTATACAGTTGCCCTTTAAAAATTTTTTCATTTTCTGCAATCTACTATCATAAGAAGCCAGTTTGTCTTTATTTCTAGTATTTAAGTTATCTACGTACGTCACTATTTTTTTAAAATTTACATACATTTTTCTTTATATGCAGAAGATTATTACAGGGCGTCCCACGGCTATGCCCATTATGCCACATGGAGGGAAAGTACCTTAAATATTGTAGATAGAATATTTTACTGAAAGAAGACTTAATTTTATTTCTAAAAACTATTAAAACTGCATTCATACATTTTTTAATAATTACATGGTTGAACCGGGAATCGAACCTGCTACATAGAGGTTGGTGCGCCGCGCTCGCCGCGTAAACATCAGTTAATACAGTGCTCCAGAAATTAAATGCTAAATATTGTAAAAAGTGATCGGACCGTATTGAAACTTATACTAAAATAAAAGTGATAATACCATAAAAGTGACTTTGACAATAGAATTTCAATAACTTTGCTAATTTTCGAACAATCATTGTGTAAGTGTAAACAAAGTGAATTATCTGCGTGTGATAGTGATCGACTACCGGGCGGTCAGAACAAGGTCAAGATCGTCTAGTCAAACGTGTAGCGGTTACCCACTTAGCGCATAAAAAAATACGTCAAATAATATCAACAGTTGTTTACGTAGAACGAGCATTCAAAATGAACTGTTTAACGTGTAATAAACCTGCTACCGGAGAAAGGGTGCTGTTTTGTGTTCATTGCAAATTTGGATTTCACTATGAATGCCTAAATATTCCACCAGAACATTACGTCAACATTCCACAACACCAAAATACATGGCGTTGTTCTGCATGCGATAGTATTACACAGCGCCAAAAGGAGGGAAGTAACGTCAACTATGAACAACAATCCCCGCAATGTGAAATGAATGCTACCGATATGTCACTTAGTGATGATTCACCACGACATGACATTCCACCGATGCATTCACGTAGCTTTGAAAATTCTAAGGATTCGAACACGAAGATTATTTTGGAAACACTATCAAGCTTGCTGGATTCTAAATTACAACCTATGAAGCAGGATTTAGTGCATATGTCACCGTTAGATTATAAATACCGTTAGATTACAATCTATCTCGCGAGATTGTAAACTATCGAAAAATTGTGAACCAAACATACTGATTACAATTTAACAGATTATTTTTCGATAGATTGTAATCTATCGAAATTAAACCGTCAAATTGTGAAATGGCATAGGATGGAACGCATCTCGCGCGCTGATTGGTTGATCGTCATAATGCTCTGCGCCGCCATATTTGTTTCTTTTTTCGTTTATTATCTAATGTAAACAATCTGTGTTTAAGTGAATTTCAATTAATTTCGTGTTGAAAATAACTCACTGCTTTATAATAATTTCTATGAAATTATTGTGAAAATAAAATGAATCCATGATTAATCGAAGAATAGAAGTTTGAATGATAAATGTGTTAGTGTACGTCTCCAAAAAGATACCATAATATGATGTCAAAATTACTGATTATCTACTGAATAATAGATAAATACTTGATGTCACAATTCTTAAAGTGCATTAATTTTATTCAACTGACGCCTGTGGTTTATTTCCAACTGTATGGACATAGAACGGCCTGCTGTAAGACCGACCAATCAGGAACAACTTTTGGACAGTTGACAATTTAACGCGCGACAGATTGTGATTTAACAGTTTCATTTCGATAGATTACAATCTATCGAAAAATAATCTGCTAAATTGTAATCAGTACGTTTAGTTCACAATCTTTCGACAGTTTACAATCACGCGAGTTAAATTGTAATCTAACGGTATTTATAATCTTACGGTGACACATATAAATCGTAAGTTTGATACCATCAAAAACGAGATAACTACAGACATAAAAAAGGAAATTGACTTAGCTGTCAGTCAAATTAAAAACGACCTCCAAAAGCAAATTCAAATAGTTAAAACCGATCTGAGTAAGGTGGACACGCGAGTAAAAAACCTGGAAGAGGAAAATGGTCGCTTGCACAAGGATATCGAGCGAATGCATATACATCTGAATGAACAAAACCAAACATCACTACATAATGAGTTAGAAATAACTGGTGTACCGGAATATGCAGGCGAGTCTATGTTGCACGTTGTCAAATCTATAGCACTCAAACTGGGTATGAAACTTGAGGATTGCGATATCAATAGTACAGAACGTGTGGGTCCTAAGCGCTCATCTAGGAGTGACAGGGAGCGCCATCGTCCATTAGTGTTGCGTTTGACACGAAAAGTGCTACGTGATGAGATCTTGCGAAGCGCACGCGTGCGTCGAGGCTTAAACAGCGCCGATTTAGGACTGCCAGACCATGTTCCCTCACCTATCTACATTAACGAAAGACTGACAAAAGTAAATCGCAATATCTTCTGGAAGGCTCGGCAAGCCGGTGCCGCGGCAAACTGGAGGTTCGTCTGGACAAAAGAAGGAAGGATACTCGCCAAACGTACGGAGGGCAGTGACAGCAAGACTGTTCAAATCAGATCAGAAAAAGACATTATGAGTGTTTTTGGCGTGGACCCGGCAACTTCGGACAATAATTAAATTTAGTCGTAATACGTTCCACAGTGTGTATCTCCCAATCGTTGCTTATTACTCTAATATTATAGTTAAAATGATATTTATGACTGTGACTTTTTTTATAATACCTGTTAGTACCCTTCACATAAATATACTTAGTATGCACATTACACTTACCTTCAATTTATCGACACATCGCGCATCTGCCCATAACAACAATCATGTAATGCACAACACACACACACTTACACAAATAAATATGTTTTTACTAGATAATAACAAACACTCACCCATTATTATAACTATCGTTTCTCACGTGCACACACTCAGCCACCCACACCTTTTCACAATGACCATTCATATAAATATGCTAAACGTGCACATCACATGTACTTTCAACTCATCGACACATCTCATATTTACACGTAACAACACTAATTATGCAATTTACAAAAAACACACATTTTTATTTATATTGCATTGCAATGATGGGTAAAAAAACACACCTTTTGAAAATTGCATTGCTGAATGCACGCTCATTAAATACCGGACGTGATGAATTCTGTGCTGCGATAGAAAGATACCAACCAGATATTTTGGCGCTGAATGAGACATGGCTCCGAGTAGAAGAAGACAGTTTTTCGCCTTCAATTCCTGGCTATATCTTGAAAAGCAACCCACGTACCAATGGAAAGCGAGGAGGTGGAGTCGGTTTTTATGTTCGTAAAAATTTAAGAGTAGGTATTAAACAATACCCTCAATCTACACTGGAACAAATGTGGCTAGAACTCCGTATACCCGGCTCAGGACGTTTCGCTATTGGCACGGCATATAGGCCGGAAGCTGTCTCGATTGATACTGCTATTGAAGCAATAAATGATTCACTGGACGTTTTTGCTTCATGCGACAGTATTTTTCTTCTTACAGACTTCAACGTCGATCTCCTGAAACCGGACAAGCCAAATGCTGTAAAGGTATTGTCATTCTTAAATCAACGAAATTTAGAACAACTAGTAGATGAACCGACTAGAATAACAAAGGATTCTGAATCCCTTTTAGATTTGTTTATTACGGATAGTCCAAGTTCTTGTAAGTCAATACACGTGTACCATAACCGTAGAATTAGTGATCATGGGATGGTACTTGGGGAATTAAGGATAACTAAACCAAAACAGGGACCCGAGCTCATTTATAGGCGATGTTTAGACAAAATTGATCTAGTCGAGTTTAATAAAGATCTTAACGCCGCACCTTGGAATGATATAATTAAACTTGACAACGTAAACGACAAAGTTAGGCTATTTAATCAGTCTCTGGTCACACTATTTGATAAACATGCGCCTATGCGAAGGATACATGTTACCAACAAAATAAATCCATGGGTTACAGATAACATTAAATTACTAATGAGATTACGTGATTCTGCCTTACATAGAGCGCAAAAAACCAAAGTAGATGCCCATAAAGAGTACTACAAAAGTCTACGGAACTATACGAGTGGGGCTCTTGAGCGTGAAAAAACGGCATATTTTACATATTATATCAACAAAAATAAACAAAACCCAAATCGAATGTGGACCCACCTCAGGCAATCTTCAATCATAGGAAATCAAAGCAGACCTAAAATACCTACACATCTATGTAACGCAGACAAAATAAATAACTTCTTCCTAAACATACCGGGTAATCCTGATACGGATCAAGAATCAATGGCTCGTCTAAGTAGCACAAAATGGGGTAACAACAAATTTAAGATCGAGGAATGTACGGAAGAGCAAGTTCGTAAAATAATTATGTCAATAAAAACTAAAGCTTTTGGTCATGATAGTATTTCGATCGATATGATCTGTCTTACTTTAGAAGTTACTCTTCCAATTATCACACACATAATTAACACATCTATTCGTACAGGTGTGTTCCCAGAAGAGTGGAAAATTGCAAAGGTTAGGCCAATACCGAAAAGTAACAAAACAGAAGAATATAAGGATCTGCGCCCAATTAGTATCTTACCAGTACTGTCCAAAATAATAGAGAGAGTGGTCTGTGAGCAGTTAAAAAAGTACTTAGAACAAAATGAATTGCTTCCATCTGTGCAATCTGGGTTCCGTAGTGGATATAGTACTACTACTTCCCTCGCCAAAGTAACTGATGACATTATCGCCGCAGCAGACAAAGGCATGGGCACGATTCTAGTTCTGTTAGATTTCTCCCGGGCCTTTGATTGTCTTAACGCAGACCTCCTTCTTGCGAAACTATCTAGCTACGGAGTTTCTGAGTCTTCGTGTAACTGGTTTAAATCATTTCTCCAAGACAGACGACAATATGTTGAACTTCAAACAGACAAGGGGTTGCTTGTACAGTCAGACATAAAAAGGATTCCTCGTGGCACGCCGCAGGGCTCCATACTCAGCCCACTTCTTTTTATCGTATATACAGCAGATCTTGTAACTAATTTAAAACACTGCAATGCACATTTATATGCGGACGACACCCAACTTTATTTTTCCTTCGCACCAAAGGATCTCAGCCAGTCGTTAATTAAGGTTAATGAGGACTTAGAAACTATATCACATTGGTCTGACAAGAACAATCTAGTTTTGAACCCATCTAAGTCACAGTATGTTATAATGGGTAGCAAGTGGCAAAGAAATAATATTGCGGAACAGAATCCGAAAATCTATATAAGTAACGAACTTGTGTCGCAAGTGGAAGAGGCGAGAAATCTCGGCATAGTAATGGATGGAGAGTTACGCTATATAGAACATGTAAGACTGAAAATCCGCAATGCTTTCTATAGACTTAAGGTTCTTTATGGCCTTCGAAAATACCTGTCTGAAAATGTAAGGGTGACCCTAGCAGAGTCGCTGGTTCTTTCTTTATTCAATTACGGTGATACAGTGTACGGCCCGAGACTTCTGGAGCAAACCAGGAAATCAATTCAACGGGTACAGAATGCGTGTATGCGATTCTGTTATGATATACCCAAACGTGCACATATTACACCGTATTTGAATGAAAAAAATATATTAAACATGACAAACCGTAGACGGTTGCATCTGGCTTGCATGGTCCGAAAGACAATTGAATTTGAAAAACCATCATATCTATATGAAAAACTGGAATGGGTCAAGGATAATCAGAAAAGGTCTCTGAGAAGCCATAGGATAACCATGCTATCTATACCCAGACACAAGACGGCGCTCTTCAGGGGAGGCTTCAAGTTTGCGGCAACGAAGGTGTGGAATGATTTGCCGCCACCCTTGCGTGAACCAATGTCTTTAATAACATATAAGAAGCTCGTTAAAAAACATTTAATGGAAACACAGGTTAAAGCACGGGATAAAAGACGCAGCAGATATTGAGCCATGCCCTGAATGGTGCACACCATTTACATAAATGTATTATTATATTAGTATTATTATATCTTTATTATATTTATATTGTAGAATGTACAAGCGAAAACGGAGATTAGCGGTCTGAAGGGATATTTCGCGTTCATTCGGTCAATAAATTACACCTAATATTATAGTATATATGTATATAATAGCACATTGCACAACCAGCACAAAAACACAAATATAGACACACACAATACACACACACTTACACACATACACACTCATGCACCACACATTAACAAACAAAATAAAAGTCACAGTCACTAAAACGTAAAAAAAAAAAAAAAAACCTTATACTTTATCTGTAAAAAGACCATTTTCCTGCTGTAAAAGTACTATTGTACGGCTGGAAGCACGCTAGGCTGAACGCTTTGGACTACACACTGATCTTGTGTCCATTGTCTTTTTATCGTTTCTTTTTCTTTGTTCCCTTTGGGAATAGAATCGCGATGCATGCGTTCAGCTTACTTTGCACTTGACCGTACCTATGTAACTGTCATTATTGTAAGTTATTTATCACAAAAAATTTACTTACCTTGTTATTGTTCTATATAGGTTGTATAAAACCACAAAAGATCTTTTTTACTATATTACGCACGAGATCTTACAACCTAAGAGGGGCTAGTCTGAAAACCAGCGCTGGGCAATGATGCCTAGCATATGCTGAGACTAGTACCCATTGCCGTAACAGGAACATTATCTTGTAGCTAGCTTTAAGTATACCATTGTTTTACTGGCAATAAAGAATTTTCTATTTCTATTTCTATTTCTATTACATGAGGAAAAAAAAACACCCTGTAGTTTTATCATACCAATCGAAAGGCTCCTTCATAAGGATTATTTTTTGCTAAATAACATAGTGTCAGAAATAAGAGAAAGATCATGAATTTTAACATTTGATGTGGTCGCCGAGATTTTTTTTATGCATGGGGTTACTAGCGACCCGCCCCGGCTCCGCACGGGAAAATGGTTATTGTGGGTTATCCTTTAGTATATTATGCATGTATTATACATTATAAACCTTCCTCTTGAATCACTCTATCTATTAAAATCAAAATCCGTTGCGTAGTTTTAAAGACAGGGAGTGAAATAATCAAAAGAGTGCGAAGAGAACGGAACGTAACCTAGTCGTGTAAACAATCTGTTATAGCAAAATTTTACAATATTGTGGTAAATTTCGAGTAATACTTACAAAAATAGTGACGAATCATGCGGTGAAACATAAAGTACATACAGAAGCATCCAATTTGATGAACAACACAAGATTTTTAACATTTCGACGATTTGGTATGGAATAATTTTCTGTTATAACTTGGAATTCGAATCAAAATCTTTATTTTTTGAATTTTAATCAACAAATCAAGTACTGAGATTATGGTAACGAACAGCTGATTGGATAAGCAACGTAAACTGAAATTGACAGAAGGCCAATAGCACCAACATAACGACAGCGTATGGGTGCGTTCAGAAATAAAGATAACGGTTTCAAACAATATAACTGTTACCAAGTCCTTTTCACGCAGTTTTTATTGACCGTTATTATTTTAATACATAGTAATGGATAAAGTTGTAACGCGTAGCCGAAAGATTGCAGTTACTTGCACAAAATGTAAATCAGCACTTCAACAGAAAGACACCATGATATGTATGAAATGTAAACAAAAATTTCATTTTAACTGCGCTGGTATTGCAGTTAAGCCTCGAAAAATATCCGAACGCAATAACTTGCAATGTAAAGATTGTATGCGGGAAAACATATCAGAAAGTAGTACCCAATCATCGCTGGCTGCATCTACGCCAATAAAAATATTACCTATTCCATCACCAGCTTTAGCTACACCTTCAGCTTCAAGGATAGAGCTAGATACACCTTATTCCACTCCACTTATTTCACCTGCGGCCACACCGGTGTCTACACCTACATTGATCAATAACACAATAAGTCCCAAACAAGCCAGCACCACCGAAGAGAAAGAATCAACCCCTCCTTTAGAGACAAATATATCAAGGGGGGAAAATTTCAAAATTAATACGACTACATCGAACTCGTTCGAACTTTTACAATCAGATGACGATAGTGAGGACGGCGACCGTAATGATTTTTGTATGCTTTCCGGAAGAAATAATATTATGTCGAATAGAAGTTGCCCAGATATAAATTCAAAATTAAATACATCGGACAATACACATGAATTACACGAAAGAATTCGTGAACTAGAAACCAAATTAAAAACTTCTGATAAACTATTTAATGATCTTTTAGTGGAAAATGAGCAATTAAAAAAAGTTATTGAAGGTTACAAGCACAAAGTAGATAAACTCACGCGAATTTGCAAATCCTCAACAAAAAAAACTAAAGTTATAAAAGACCATAACCCTAAGGCAAAAATATTACCTTTAGACTTTACACACCAAACTAATGAGATGGAAAAGAGTAAAAGCACAACAAAGGCAGTGAACCAGCAGACATCAAGTATTGCGGAACAAAATCCATTGGAAAACACATTAAAGGATAATATAAAACCTAGAATAAGCATTGTGAGCTCAAACAAAGTTAACAAAATATTGGCACTTTCTGAGAATATTTTACCTGAAGAATATACCAAGTGTCATTATCTGAAACCAGGTACTGATACGATCCAACTGTTTGATAGTATTAAGAAAAAAGTAGAAGGATTTACTATGAATGATTTTTGTATTGTAATGATTGGTGATGAAGATTTTATTACAACAAAAAACCACAATACTATAATGAGGGATTTTCAAGATGGCATTTAAGAAAAAAAAAGGTTCTATTGATTAAAATAGATGGCGTGCATGTCGGATAAAATGTCAAAAACGAGCTTGTCAAATCAATCAGGGCAGCTAAAAAACTGGCAACATTGTTGTTGTCACGTCAATCGTCACGCATTTTATTGTGTTTTAATTTCGTTTCCTTTGCGTGCTGAGTTGCGTTTAAATTTTTCATTCGTTTTACTAGTGACCTTTTTGCGACTAAATTTTGTGACTTCTTTTCCTATCTTCAAGCACGTCTATTTTATTTGACGTAAGATATAGTGCAGCGCCATCTCTTATTTCCATAACGAAACCTTTTTTTGTTTTTAGAACTGTCAAAATGAAAATCCCTCATTAGACATATAAGAGAAACTGTCAGAAAAATAGACTTTACTAACGTTATCATATGTGTACCTACTTATAGACATGGGAACAAATGGAATATTTTCAATTCGAGAGTAGAAAGTTTTAATAATCGACTATACCTAGATAATAGGACACACAAATATGCTTATATTTTAGACTCGAATTTAAATTTAATTTATGATTACAGTATGTACAGAAAGGGTGGTATGCTTAACAACAGAGGCATGAATGTTGTTATGAGTGATCTAAGTAAATTTATACAAGAAATCCAGAATTATAATATTAATATTTCATGTCAAGAGAATGTTTCTGGTCACGTCAATAATTCGTTTTTTCGAGCTTGATGCACTACATAAGAGACAAACAATAGATAAAGGAAAGGAGTCCAATAACTTTTGTATAATGCATCAAAACATATGTGGAATAGCAAAGAAAAAGGAACGGATAATATTGGCAATGGAGATGCTTAAAGAAGAAAATCAATTAAATGTAGATGTATTATGTTTAACAGAACACTTTGTTCAGTCTGGCGAAGAAATAAATCTAAAATTAGACGGTTACGTGGTAGCTGATTCATACTGTAGGAAACGGCCTAGCAATAAAAAAAGTACAAGAGGAGGTTGTTGTATACTAATACGTAAAGACATAGAATTCCGACGGTTGGATATAACTAAATCTATTACAACTAATAAAGCGTTTGAGTGTTGTGGTATACACTTAATTCGAGAAAATATATCTGTAATATGTGTTTATAGGGTTCCACATGGCGGTAATTTTCCCACGTTTATAGAAAAGTTTAATCTATTATTGTCAAATATTTCTATAACATCTAAAAGTAAAAAAATTGTCATATGTGGTGATTTTAATGTGGACAGGCTAGATACCATAGATAAAGCTAACATAGGTAGATTGCAGGAGTTTACTAGGGTGCTTGATTCATTTGGAATGTCCTTCCAAATTCATGAACCTACGAGAATCACACCTACATCAAAAACATGTATAGATAACATTATGTGTAACTTTAAAAACACAAAGGCAAGTGTTCATGAGCTTGCTCTCTCTGATCACACAGCGCAGACATTGTCGATAAAAATGAAAAAAGATCATAGGTTTTTTGCTTGGTACGTCTACCGAAGAGATTATAGCGAATCTAATATTGAAAAATTCAAATACTATATACGTAATCTGTCCTTTACGGATGTTTATGCAAGTGACAATGTCCATTTAGCGTTTAATGAGTTTATAGAGCTGTACAAACTATTTTACGATCTATGTTTTCCGATTGTAAAAGTAAAAATGAAATCAGGACACAAACGGAAATGGATCACTAAGGGAATAAGAATTTCAAGCAAGGTAAAGAGGCACTTATATCTTAAAACTAAATTGCAAGGAAAGAAAGGTAAAGGAAATTTAAATAAATATAAACAATATAATAAAATACTCAAAAAATGTACTCAGGTAGCAATTAGACAATCAAATAACAAATTCATAGAAAAAGCAGACAATAAAGGTAAAGCAACATGGAAAATAATTAAGCAGAGTTCTGAAAATGATAATGATATACCTCAAATGATTAGTAAATTAAATATAAACAATAAAATTACATATACTCCCAATGAAATTGCAACCGAATTTAATAACTACTTTTTGGACTCTATTCCTACAAATTCGACAGTGCGTAAGACATGTAATTCGAAAAAAAACATAGACATTAATCCACATAGTATTTATTTGGAACCAGTGACGATAAAAGAGGTAATTAATATAATTAGATCTCTCAAAAATTCTGCGTCTGTAGGATATGATGGTATAAGCACACGGATTATAAAAGAGACAGCTTTAGCATTGGCTCCCGTGCTTGTCTATATTATAAATTTATCCATAGCATGTGGGGAATTTCCCAAACAGCTAAAAAGATCGATAGTCAAACCTTTATTTAAAAAAGGTGACCCAGAACAGCTAAACAATTACAGACCAGTCTCACTAATCCCAATATTTTCCAAAATATTCGAACGCGTTATGTTTAACAGACTTATTAATTTTTCGGACAAACATAACATAATAGTCAATGAACAAAATGGGTTTCGGAAGAACCGTTCAACAAATTTGGCTATTTACCAATTGATGAAAACCATACATGACTGCATTGATGATGGATCGTACATTTCGGCAATATTTACAGACATGTCAAAGGCCTTTGATTGTGTAAATCATAAATTGCTGTTAAATAAGTTAGAGAAGTATGGTATAAGGGGTATAGCGTTAAATTGGATAGAGTCGTACCTAAGTGAGAGATATCAATGTACTGAAATTAATAGCTTTTGTAAGGAAACTAAGACTATCATCCAAAATAGATCTAAATTTAGAATCATTAGCAAAGGAGTTCCGCAAGGAAGTATACTTGGTCCGCTTCTCTTTTTATTCTATATTAATGACCTTCCAAAAGCAACAAAAAACGAAATGGTTTTATTTGCAGATGACAGTACAGCATTAATTAGATGTAATTCTATAGATCAATATGAACTTGACATTAACAATACATTAAATGACGTAATAAATTGGCTTCACGATAATGACCTACATATAAATATTTTAAAAACAAATGTAATGCAATTCCACTCATGCCGGAGGCAACCATTAAATATTAAGGTTTCATATAAAAACAGCCCAATAGAGCAAGTACAAAATACAAAATTTCTAGGCCTGGTAATAGACAGCAAATGTAGTTGGAAAGAACATATACAGGGTTTATGTGATAGATTGGCCCGTTTCGTGTATCCTCTTAGAAGAATAGTTTATAATTCATCAGAGAAAGCAGGGTTAACGGCTTATTTTGGATATGTACAATCATCGCTGACTTACGGTCTAATGTTTTGGGGCAATTCAACGAATTTTGAACAAGCATTTAAAATACAAAAACGCTGTGTTAGAGCAATATGGGGACTCTCACAACGTGACTCATGTAAGCCAATTTTTGCAAAATATAAAATATTACCCCTTCCATGCTTATATATAAAAGAAGTAGTATGCTACGTAAAGAAACACCCAACTCTGTATGAATCAGTGGCTACGAAATCAAGCCGTCTTACGAGACGTAAACATGATTTAATTCATACTCGGCAGGCCAAGACTAGTTTTTATCGGAAAAGTATTTTTTATAATTCAGTTTCAATGTATAATAACCTTCCTGATTCTTTGAAACAATTAGAGGATATTATGTGCTTTAAAAGGCGAGTTGACGAATGGCTTAGTAGCAAATTATTTTACAATGTTAAGGAATTTATTAATAATAAGGGGAAAATATAACCGTAAGAACCTACATTATGAATGACATTATAAAAATCTGTAACCTTGATTGAATTTAATATTGCTGTGTTGTTGTTATTGGATTTTATTACTGATATTTCTATTGAACTGTTATTTTTGTTTCATAATATTATTTAACTATGCATGATTTTCAAGTAAATTTTTGACATCAAATATTATTTGACATTGGTAATAATATTGTTTTAACTGAAGTTGTAATGATTTTACTTTAATTACATAGATATGCATGTTCCTTTATTTATTTAAACAAAATATTGTACGCCAGACCGGCAAATTATAGTGATACTAATACATGTGTTAGCGCCATTGTACGCACAATTTAACTCCAATACACCTTCTATTTACAAAAATGTTCAAATTCAAATGTTCCCGCTTTAACTAAACTGAATACGCAATTCAATCAACGCTTCCATCCTTTTCCTTTCCCTAAGCGCAGAAGAAACAGCATCGACGATGACGTCGCATAGATCAGTCAAAGACGATCTGCACTACAAGTTAGTCTTGATTCTCTAATGCAGCGGTTCTCAATCTTTTTTGGTGACGGAACCCTTTTGAAAAGCAAAATACTTGACGGAACCCTACAGTAAAACAACAGTTTTCATAAGTGTATTCTTAATAATAAGCATAATAAAAGTAGAATGTAACAGTCACAAGTAGATATCGGGGAGATATCAAACTTTGTATCTCTATCTATGTGGGGGGACGTCTGTGAGTGGCGCAGACGGGTGATCAGCTCCCGGTATAGGAACTATTATACCCCTAATCCCAGCCTGATGATGCCACTCATCCGTTTGTAGTACCTAAGCTTTCCCTCCTATTCGCGCGCATCGCCTTCAAGAATGTGTCGCGCGGCCCGCTTCTCTTGACCCCCAGTCGCAAGTACGGTAACCGGGGATGCGCGGAGTGCGGACGGACGAGCCGCGGGCGGATGGCCACGGTGTCGGCTAGGTGCCTCTGCTGGGCCCCCACCCCGCAACCCCGCTGCACCGCCCCAGCCCGCCCTACACCCGAGGGTTTTGAGAGATTGCCCTACAGTTTTCCCTCCTCTATCAGGTTCGCGAAGAGTAGTAGTTCTGCCTCTACTCAGCATCATGGCACCATCAAGGTGCTCTGGTTTTACTGCTGCCCCTGCGTCATCCCCCAAACCTACTGGTAGCCCTACAAAATCTTTAAGATGTTTCCTAACGTTGTTGGTTCAGCTAATTCGTTCATTTCTATCTGTACCTGTCTGTACCTATAATCTCCTATCTGGGCATCGAAAACATTGACCTCTCTGCGAGGAAGTGTTGTTGTATCACTATGATCATTACTAAAACCTACCATTATACTCTTCCCGAAATTTTACATTCGTCTCATTATCTTAAAGCCAAATTTTTTTAAAGTTTCACGTCTACCACGTGTGAATTGTACACATGACCTTTTTTTCTAAATTCTCGCGGAACCCCTACAGAAGTATCGCGGAACCCCAGGGTTCCGCGGAACACACTTTGAGAATGGCTGCTCTAATGTGTCAAATAACATATAGCATCGCTCGCTAACCTAAAAAGAAAATAATTAATATAGGCCGGCCGGTCGTTTTCGCGTGTGATTAAACGTAAACCTAAAACAAGTGATACTTAATTACATTTTGTGAATGAAGAGAGAAGAAAAGTTCCAGCCCTATCAAAGAAATTTAATACTACCAAGTGCTACCAAGTAAGTCGCTTATCTTCACCATCCTCTCTCTCCATTTTCTGGTCCTTCTCCCTGGATTCCTTTTACAAAGATCCATCATTCGCTTGATTGTTTGTTCTGTTTTTTCAATAGAAAAAACCGCTAACCTTAAATACTTACACGCTTACTTTGGTTACTCAGTAACCCGCATTCCCACGCAATCCGCGTTTATACTGTATATAAACAGTCGCTAATATCTATTTTACCGCATTTCCAACTATATTTTAAGTTGAAATCATAGTATTTCGTCATATTTTGTCGTTTCAAAATCCATTTCATTGTGCGAACAAACACGCTTAACGTACCGCCGTGCCCGCCATTTTAAATTGTTCAACCTGTTCCAACTTATACCGCACGCTATTTTAAGCTTTATTAACAAAGAAATAAGTGTCATACTTTTGTCGTTGTCGTTTCTGGAAGTTTCGGAATCTTTCCAATTCCAATCAATTAAACTAGAACATTCTACACCTAAGTACATATTACTTACATAATATTTCTTACTTCTCTGTTTTATATTTTGACTGAATAACATTCCAAAATGTCGAAGAACGATGACAAAGGCGACAACGCTAATCGTATTATATTGTTGACAGCTAAACAACAAAGTATCTTTACTATAGTACAAAGGTTGTATGACTGCAGTTTATGTATTTCGGATGTAAAACATAGGTCTAAATTCCTTGTAAGTGTAAAGTCATTAGAACACCATCGCAAAGAATTTATTGAAGTGACGGAACAGTTAAACCTTGCAGAGATGTCTGTAAAACCAGAAGCTATTCCTAGCTTTCAAAAGTTGATTGCCTTTGATGAGTTGTATTGCTATATCAAGTCCGTAGAAACAGATCTTTTATCTGTCAAACCTGAAGGTGAGAAACCTAACAAAAATTTTGACATTTTAAATAGAAAACTGCCCGCATTAGAACTTGTTAGCTTTGATGGCTCCCCAAATAAATGGTCTTTGTTTTATGAAAATTTCACAGCTCTTATTCATACTAATCCAAACTTATCTAATGCTGAAAAGGTCCAATATTTGATTGGCAAACTTTCAGGTAAAGCACTAGCAGTTTGTGCAGGCATACCTCCCATTGCTGATAATTATAATATTTTGTGGAATTCTCTTAAGGATAAATATCAAGACAAACGCACGCTTGCTACTATGTATCTAGAACAAATATTAAACTTCAAGGGTAATCAACTCCCATCTCAAAACTCTTTGGATACATTCCTTGAACATTTTTGTTCCGCTCAAGCCGCTTTAGATCAGTTAGATATAGGTGATCTAGCTGATTTTATTTTCACTCACCTCGCTATTACAAAACTTGACAAAGAAACTGTTATGCTGTTCGAGCAGTCTCAACGAGATGTAAAAATTCCTAAATTTGAATCGCTTGTAAAGTTTGTTAAAGAACAAAGCAAAATTCATGTTGTTTGTAATACAGGGTCTTCAAAATCAAATACATTTACATATAATAATAAAAATCAATACAACAAACCAAATTCATCTCAAAGCATAAATAAAAACAATAACTATTTACAAAATAAAACTTCAAAAAATATTGCACAATCATTTGTTATAAACAATAATAATAATCATTTTCCCAAGTGTGCCTACTGCAAAAATGATAGTAGCCACCCCCTGTATAAATGTGAACAGTTTCTTTTGCTTGATCCTAATTTGAGGAATAATTTTGTGAGGAACCATAACATGTGTGTTAACTGTTTGGGCTTTCATCATGTAAAAATTTGTAAATCACAAAACAGATGCGCTATTTGTCACCGCATGCATCATACAAAATTACATTATGATGCATCAAGAATCGAACCCGTTTCTACCGTAACGGTGCCTCACGACTCGCCCGTCGGCGCGACTCAAATACAGCAGCCCGCGTCTGGGCCACGCACACACGCGCAGTCCCCCATTCAGTCCTCACAGCGACAAGCGGCCGTGCACCCCGCGCGCCCCGCTCAGCCGCCGCTCACTCCCTCGCCTTCTATGCAAAATAATATTGCGTTTACTAGCGCAACGCGTTCTAATGTAAACAATTCAATTGTTTTATTGCCGACAGCGGTTGTATACGCTTTCAATGAAAACGGAGAACGGTTTAAAGTCCGTGTCTTTTTAGACTCTGGTTCTACAAGTCATTTTATCACAAAATCTTGTTGTGATCGCTTGAATTTAAATATTTCAGACGTGCCTTCGACTGTTCGGGGTATAGGTCTCGCAGAAAAGCCTGTGATAGGCTACGCTAAATTTACTATGCTGTCTCGCTTTGACACACGCTGTAAGTATACGATAAACGCGCGAGTTATCGATACTATTTCGGAAGAAATGCCGAACGCCTTTGTAAACACGAATGACTTAGAACATTTACGTGATTTACCGCTGGCTGATGAAGATTTTCATACACCCGCTGATATAGATTGTCTCATTAGTAATGAGTTATTCCCATTTTTGCTAGGGAATCGCAAGGTCATGTCCTCGACTTCGTCCGCCGTAGGCGTACAAACCTCATTAGGGTACGTTATTATGGGCAAAGCTGAATGCATCGCTCCGCCGCCGCTGCCGTCGTCAACGACTTATTGTGACGAACGCTCTTTTCATATTATGACGGAACCCGAACCCACTTTAGAGAATTTAACGCAACGCTTTTGGGAGCTTGAAAGTGTCCCCGCTAAAAAACATTTTAATTCCGATGACTCCGCATGTGAACGCATTTTTAAAGAAACCTTGACTCGCGATAATACCGGTAGATATACGGTCGCTCTTCCATTTAAATATTCACCGACTGAGCTCGGTCGCTCCGATACTAGGGCCAAGTCACGCTTATTAAGCCTGGAGAAAAAATTAGACAGCATTCCAGAGCTTCGCGAAGACTATAACGCTACAATTAAAGATTACATTAACAAAGGTTACCTCGACTTAATAAAAAATCCCGCGCCTGGACCTTGTTATTATATACCGCATCATGCTGTATATCGGCCTGAGAAAACTACATCCAAAACTCGTGTTGTACTGAACGCCAGCTGCAGGACTAGCACCAATAAATCGCTTAACGATATTCTGTATGTTGGTTCCAACTTACAAGCTAATATTTTTGATTTGTTGATTAACTTACGTCTTTTTCCAATTGCTCTGTCCGCAGACATTGAAAAAATGTACTTCCAAGTAAAGTTAGCTCCAGAACATCGTTGCTATCAGCGCATTTTGTATCGGTTCGATTCAAATGATCCTATCGACACATACGAGTTCAATTGTGTAACGTTCGGTGTTTCAAGCTCGCCCTATCTTGCAATGCGCGTAGTCAGACAGCTCGCTGAGGATGAACGCACGCATTGGCCTGTCGCCGCGTCAGCAGCTGAGCAACATTTTTTCATGGATGATTACGTATCGTCCATGCCTTGCGTTGAGGACGCTTATCAATTGTATCATGATCTGGTACAGCTCTTCAAATCCGGAGGATTCAACCTAGTTAAATGGGTATCAAATAGTGCTGAGCTAATGGAAAAAATACCCGCTGATTTTAAGGCCCCAAATATTATAAATTTTGACGAGGACGCTTACGCTAAAATCGTTGGCATTCAATGGAAGCCAAAGGAAGATTTCTTTCTTTTTAATATAAACGACGCTCAGGAAACGAAGTGCACAAAACGCATCATTTTATCTACGACCGCAAGACTCTTTGATCCGCTTTCTTTGATCGGTCCTGTTACCGCTTTACTCAAGCTGCTTGTTCAAGAATGTTGGAAGCAGAACTTGGATTGGGATGACGATGTCCCCGCTTATATTTACGATCAGTGGCAGCAGTTCAAAAACGAACTCCATTTGATTGGTAAACTAAAAATACCACGTCACGTAGGTATAACTACCACGTCTCGTAACGTTTCGCTTGTAGGTTTCGCTGACGCCAGTGAAAAGTGCTACGGCGCTGTAGTGTACGTCAGAACCAGCAAAACTGACACTGATGACGGTCACGTGACTCTGTTATGCTCGAAGTCAAGAGTAGCAACTACTAAGGTTGTGTCTATTGCACGCCTCGAACTTTGTGCTGCACTTTTGCTTTCAAATTTAATCGCTGCTGTTCGAGATGTAATCAGCAAACGCATTCAAATAAATAATATTATTTGTTTTTCCGACTCCACGGTAACTTTATCATGGATCCGCGCACCTCCTTATAGGTTTCAAACATTTGTCGCTAACAGAATCGCTGCTATAAACGAGAATGTGCCCGCTGCAAATTGGTTTCATGTTCCGGGTACAGAAAACCCCGCTGATATTATTTCAAGACCAGTTTCTCCTGGTCGACTCATAAACGACGATCGGTGGTTCCACGGACCTTCGTGGGTTTCTCGACCTCTTAGGTGTTGGCCTGTGGTCACTGAGACGGAGCTTTGTTTGTCGGACATACCCGAAGCTAAGTCCGTCTCATTGCACACTCAGGTTAACGATCATGAAAGCGTTGTTTATGAGCTGGCTGGCAGAATGTCAAAATGGAATAAATTTTTACGCGCATGTGTCTACGTTTTACGCTTTTCAAATATTTTAAAATCGCGTGGTCTTATTTCGGTCGCTGATTTAGACACCGCTGAAAAATATATTATACGCTGTATTCAAGCAAAAAATTCATTAAATATAAATTCAAACTCTTTACGAAAATTAAATGCTTATATTGACGATTCAAATATTATTCGCGTAGGAGGTCGCTTAAATCACGCGCAATTAAATTCTACTCAGAAGCATCCTGTGGTTCTGCCTTCTAAAGATCCCATTGTATATTTGCTTGTCGACCACTATCATTTAATAAATTTACACGCAGGTCCAAGCTTACTTTTATCTTTATTACGACAGAACTATTGGATTCTTTCCGCCAGAAACATGATACGCAAACGCGTTCAAAATTGTAATATTTGTTTCAAAACAAATCCCTCTAACACTTTTCCCATGATGGGCGATTTACCTCACTTTCGCGTAAGTGAAGTGAAGAGTTTTGTTTTTACTGGTGTTGATTACGGAGGTCCCTTCTTGGTAACTCCTTATCGTCGTCGCGGCGCTAAAAGCGTCAAGGCTTATCTTTGCCTATTCATTTGTCTGACCACAAAGGCTCTTCACTTGGAGTTAGTTTCAGACCTCAGTTCTGAAATGTTTCTTCTCGCGTTCAAACGCTTCATATGCAGGAGAGGCCCTGTATCGTTAATACTAAGTGACGGAGGCACTAATTTCATCGGAGCCAAACGAAAGCTCGATGAACTTTATGGTTTCTTGCAAAACGATGAATATAATAAATATATCGATCAACATTTGTCAGATTTACGCATTCAATTTAAAAGAAATCCTCCATAGGTACGCCCCACATTTCGGTGGCATATGGGAGAGCAATATCAAATCTGTAAAAACACATTTAAAAAGGGTAATAGGAAATCAGATCTTGACATACGAAGAGTTCAACACCGTTCTTATTCAAATCGAAGGAATAATGAATAGCCGTCCCTTATGCGTGTTAAGTTCTGATCCCGCTGAATTAACCGCGCTAACGCCGTCCCACTTTTTAAATATTACTCCCTTGAAGTATTTACCTTCCGAGGATTTCACAAATATACCTGATAACAGACTCAATCGCTATGACTTATTAAGTAAACTTGTTCAGTCTTATTGGCAAAGATGGAGACAAGAATACTTAACGTCGCTTCAAAATAGGCAAAAGTGGAACACTCCTTCTAAACCCGTAGAGATAGGCAATATAGTTGTAATTCGCGAGGATAACTCCCCACCGCTGAGTTGGCCTCTAGCCGTGATAGAGGAAGTATTTCCTGGCCGAGACGGAGTGATTCGTACTGCTAAAGTTAGAATGCGTACAGGCAGTTATGTGAGACCTGTTGTACGGCTCTGCCCTCTACCACTTCAATAATTTCTAGCGATTTGTCATATATTTAGATAGTAACATATTAGTATTAGTTCTCGCTTAATTTTATTGTTATTTACTTTATTAGGAATTTACTGAAGGCGTCCCTTCAGCCCGGGCGGCATGTTAGCGCCATTGTACGCACAATTTAACTCCAATACACCTTCTATTTACAAAAATGTTCAAATTCAAATGTTCCCGCTTTAACTAAACTGAATACGCAATTCAATCAACGCTTCCATCCTTTTCCTTTCCCTAAGCGCAGAAGAAACAGCATCGACGATGACGTCGCATAGATCAGTCAAAGACGATCTGCACTACAAGTTAGTCTTGATTCTCTAATGTGTCAAATAACATATAGCATCGCTCGCTAACCTAAAAAGAAAATAATTAATATAGGCCGGCCGGTCGTTTTCGCGTGTGATTAAACGTAAACCTAAAACAAGTGATACTTAATTACATTTTGTGAATGAAGAGAGAAGAAAAGTTCCAGCCCTATCGAAGAAATTTAATACTACCAAGTGCTACCAAGTAAGTCGCTTATCTTCACCATCCTCTCTCTCCAACATGTAATTGTGTAAATTAACAACTGTATGTACCTACAACTACCTATAATTACGCAATAAATGATTTATGATTATGATTATGATTATGACTTTGTATTCAACAGCGTATTAATAAAATTGATAAATTTTGTATTAAAAATGTTAAAATACATAGTCTTCCTTTTATTTCTGACACTATGTTATTTAGCAAAAAATAACCCTTATGATGAAGCCTTTCGATCGGTATGATAAAACTACAGGATATATTTTTTTCTCGTATAACGGGTTCGATTCCCGGCTCAACCATGTAATTATTAAAAAATGTATGAATGCAGTTTTAATAGTTTTTAGAAATAAAATAAAGTCTTCTTTCAGTAAAATGTTCTACTTACAATATTTAAGGTACTTTCCCTCCATGTGGCATAGCTGTGGGACGCCCTGTATATACTCCATGGAGTATGATATACTCCGATGAAAAATGTCAAAATACCGATATGTTCGATTTTTTCTTTTAGTTGTCACTAGGCTTTTAGGCTTTAATCTGTAAATTGCTCGAACAGCCCGTTTCTGCAGAGTAAATATCTGGGGGCACGGGAGTGCCCCCGCCAAGTCGAGCGCGAAGCAACACTGCCGTACCATCTTTACTGGAACCATTTCGCCGCATTTTCAGGCCTCTATTTGAGAACCTCTGGATAAGACCAGAACGCAGAAATTTTCGTCATCCACTAAGCTATGATCACATACTAAAAATCCGAAATTTTAAGTCTGTAGGTCATTTAGTTCCGAAGTTAAGTGAAAGCAAAGTTTCGCATTTTCGACACTCACTCATGATCATCAAAATAGAACTAGTACTTCCCATAAACTCAGCGACCTGAAATTTGGTACAGAGTTAGGGTTTAATGGCTACATAAAGGAAAAACTATAAAAACTAGGATAATCGAAGATCTGGAGTACCTGGTGACCCTGATTAGAAAACACAAGAGCCCAACCAAACTATAAGAGATCGAGACATACCGCCTTTACAAAAAATATTCAACTTGGTGGGCCGCTTCATTTGATTAACTTTATTCTACTCAAACATTATACAAATTAAATAAACAAATTACACTAAAATATTAATTCTAAAAATATGATGGAGGAGTGGAGGTGATACCCGCACACGTCGTTAGATGGCGCTGACTGTATTTTAAAACGCGCTTAAGAAAAGAAAGATTTGTAATAATAAAAAAACAACTTCTAAAAAGAAAAAAATAAAACTATGTGAAATAAGAAAATCTAATAAAATAAATCAATATACCCACGTTTCTACAAAAAGAAGTGAAATCTCACCAAAAACATTCTGTAAAAAATTAGCCAACTCTCGATGGAGCTGCTTGTTTATCTCTAAAAAGTAATGAAATCTAGACAAAGTAGTACCAAGTCTAAGGTTCATTACTGCGATTTCTTTATTATTATAGTTAATGTTGTGTTACTTGGCTGTTGAAGGGTACACAAGGAGTTTTATAAACCAGGTGCTCCATGATTCCATTGCACCAATCTGTCGCCAGAACCGCTACTCATTGACGATGGAAAATCAACGGCCCAGTCACACAACATTAACTATAATAATAAAGAAATCGCAGTAATGAACCTTAGACTTGGTACTACTTTGTCTAGATTTCATTACTTTTTAGAGATAAACAAGCAGCTCCATCGAGAGTTGGCTAATTTTTTACAGAATGTTTTTGGTGAGATTTCGTTTACATTTGCAGCATAACCCCATAAGAGAATACTATAGGTCATTAAACTGTGAAAATAATTAAGTACACTAATCCTGCAGTGTCTATGTCTGTAAGAGCTCTATTTTCTTTCTTTCTTTTCTTTATTTCTGTTCGACAATTTAGTTATATGAGGATTCCATTGTAGTTAAGCATCCAAAGTAAATCCTAGAAACACAGTGGAAGCCACAAGGTCCAATCTCTGTCCCTTCACTAATATATCAGTTGTTACACTATTGAAGCCATATTTGTTTTGGTGACTACTAGCGCCGCAGTAGTAAAAAACTGAACTAAATTTTAATCACTTGGCTGAGTCTTGGTCAGTCACCTTGAAAGGGCCGACTTTCAATACGTTAAGTTGTTAAACGGTGAATGATTCTAGTTCAGTTAACTATCGGCCTAGGAATCTTCCTATAGTTACCCACATTAAGAACAATTAGATAATTGGGTGCCGGCGTCTAATGAACGGCCTAGGCGTCCAGTTAGTTGGCTAATTTAACCAGATGACTGCGACATATACACTATTAACAGAACCTTTCTCAAAATGTCCTTTTTCAAATATCCCAAATAATTAAATATCCCCAAGTAACATCTACTATTAGTTTATTAAACCGGGACTGAACAGAAGGTTTTAGTTACATGCCCGCTGAAGCTCGGAATTATCTTTCTCAACGAAGAAAAGACACGGCCTGCAATACCCTCACAAAGCCAAGGCTTAAAAACTGTTACTTTACAGTTAAAAATGTATAAATCTAAACACAACTTCTTCGAGCTGTTCCGAGTGGACATGATTCTGGACCGGGAGATGGCGGTCCACGTCACAGAATACAACGGGCCACCATATTTGTACTCGAGCCATCCGCCTCTCCAGCTGCTCAACGATCAGGTGATGTAATGTTGACTGTAAAATTTTAAAATATTACATTATAAATGTATTCAACGTTTTTTTCTGTTTCATCAAAGTCAAAATATATTTCAATAAACACTATGACGTTAAAAGTTAAAAAACTTTGCCCAAACGGCTTTCACTCGTCTCACACAATATTGTATAAAATCAAAAATTTTAAGAAGCGATGTGATATCAGGGCGGCGATTGCGAACCGTTCAACGACACGGCCGTGTCGTTGTCAAGAGGTTTGTCGGAGGGAGAGGTCCAGTTGTGAGGTAACTGAGGGCCAGAAGAGGCTCATTGAGGATCTTATGAGGTTTACTGAGGTTTCTTTTTAGTAAACATGTCAATGTCATTTTCTGAAATAAACTTTGACACGCACCCTCTGACCAAAGCGAACATTGCTAAGGAGTATGCACTAAAAGACATGACAATATAAAATGACACAATAACACTATTACACTGAAACATTGCTTCTAGTCATATGTTGATGGGTGGTTGTGTAAAAGTTATAGCAGTTGATTCGATAATCTGTGGAGATTTAATGTTTTAAAATTTATACCTTTCAGAGATATATTGACGTCATACATTTTTCTGTCCTTATTTAACGACATTTCAGGAGGTTTCCGGTGGTCTTCTTTCTGTTTCGCGCCCAAATTTTGACCCTCTGAAGTCTCATGTCACGACAGACAAATTGATTTTGAAGTTAAATTAAAAAAAAATGGACGACAAACCCACGGCACCACAATTGGTGCCTTGGCTTTGTCGTCGGGACCGATTTCTCTTCAAATATATAATATTACCTTAAACTGATGACTGATACTAAAACTACAGGATATATGACACATTTTTACAAAAAAATAGATCTATTTATAAAGCCGTCTTCTCATAATATCCGTTAGAAAAAAGGTCTCGCAAATTTCAACCTCTGTCTCTGCAGACTTCACAAGCTGTGTCGAGAGATTCATCTCCTTCATTGAAAAACTTGAATAATACTAAAACTAATGACTGATATTAAAAATACGGGATATATTTTACGTGCTAAACAAAAATTGTATCTAAAAGTTTTGTAGTTTTGGCACCGTGATCGAAGGAAAACGAGTCTACCAAACTACTATAATCCGTGTCACCATCGACATATAATGTTAATATCTTTAAAATTATTCAAGTCTGAAGTAATATTGTACTTGATATTAGAACTTAAAAATATACGTGACATCTCTTTAAAATTTTGATCTAATTCATGAAGTAGTTTTGAAGATATATCTGTAAGTAAAAGGCCTAGCAAATTTTAGCTGATTTCGAAACTGTCACTATAAGCCGTGTCGAGAGATAAGTCTCCTTAATTTAAAAATGAATAATACTTAAAAGTGATGACTGTTTTTGAAAATAGAGGATATATTTAACGTATAAAATGAATATTGTATAAAAAAAACCAGTATTATGTGCAGCGTGACCGCAGGAAAATGAGTCTTACAAACTGCCATAATCCGTGCCACCAACGACATTATAAATGTTAATATCTCATAAAATATTTAGGTTTCGTGCAATATTTTACTTGAAATTATATTATACTGAATATACGTGACTTCTCCTAAAGATCTTAATCATTATTAATGAACTAGCTTTCCGCCGCGGCTCCGCCCGCGTTTACATCTTTTCCGTGGAAATGAGGCATTTTCCCGGGGTAAAAGGTAACTTATGTTACTTAGGGTGAATGTAGCTTTCTAATGGTGAAAGAATTTTCGAAATCGGTTCAGTAGTTTTTGAGTTTATACATTACAAGCATACACGCACACACACACGCAAGCACACACACACACACACAAATACAAATCTTTCTACTTTATAATAATATATATATATATATATATATAGTATGATTTTTCTTAAAGATGTATCCATAAGAAAAAGGCCTAGCCTATTTTTACCTACTTTATAAACTGTCTAGAGAATTATCTTAAAAATATTTTTTTTCCTTACATAAAGTATGAAAATACCCTTCGTAGATTTTGTGAAATAAAGCAAACGAGACTGATTTATTAATACTCGTATTTTAATTACAAAAATAAAGCTATACGAAACAAATATAGGTACATAATATACAATTTTAAATTAGTGATATAAATATATTTAAAGTAAGGTTTTACACGGTCTTTCTTTCAGGAAAACAAACAATACGTATCAAATCAATTACAATTTTAACGTCGTCCTTGTATGAAACTATCAGAGTTATTTTAAGCCGTAGACGAGTTTATTGTGCACGTCTCTGTTTCGCTTTTCTGTGATTACTTTTCTCTTGCTTCCTTGGTCTGCTGTAAAACATTTCCTTGGATATAAGCAGTAGGTACGTGTTGTGTCCTCTTCTTTTTTGTGTACAATAATGGTTAAATAAATAAATAATTTTATATAATTCCAAACGCTTTAGGCTTTGAGCAAAGACATTAGAAATGCTTTATTTTTTTTCAGCTGTTGTTGTTATTTTTAGTTTGAACTTCCCATATTGTGATTCTTTTTGATTATATTAAACTTATGTGTAACAATTATTGCAATTTAATTATAATTATGGCTTAAAAGTATCAATTTAATATTTATGTTTTTGTATCAGAAAGTAAATAAATATTGTATGACGTTGTCTGCCAGTTGATGCTATATCATAATCTATGACACAGAAATTATATTTAAGATCTTCAATATGGAGGTTTGATTTCTGAATCATCTTGTTATGGACTTAAATGTTGCGATAAATATTTTATTAAAGACAAAAAAGTCAATGTACCGTTCAAAGTTTTAAATAAGTTAAAACAGTATAGGTATTATTGTAAAATTTGCCTGAATTATCGAATAAATTCCATCAAACTTCTGTCAGTCGATTTCCGGTTCAAAAATATAAAAATATAAAAACTAGTCCATGGCCTTGTCCTCCCCCTCTCAAATCTCCTGTCAGCCACTGACAGGAGATTTCAGAGGACTGCAGAGACACACTCAGAGTTAGAGTCAATTGCGTATCTATGTTTTAGACACATGGTTCTGTTTAATTTGGGAATATATCGTAACAAAGTATCTCCCGACGACAACAAGAAGATTGTATCAATATCATACTAAAAATTAGACAAACCATTTTTTTTATTATTCTTTTATATTAATTATAAACTGTCATTCGCTGTTATTTGAACCAAAGTATGTGCCTAATCTGCATCAATTAAAAAAGCTAGTTGTTTAATAAACTATACAAGATTTCAAGTGTAATCATGATCTGGCTCTCACTAATTGTTGAAAGGATCCCTGATTTTAATCATCTGTGGCGGAGGTTCTCCCATATTAAAAGAGGAATAATGGAACTCTTTTCAGCCTCTTGTCTGTCAAATGTTGTTTATGACTTGGACGAATTACCATGGTTTATGACATTTATTTATAACCAGAATATTCATCCAGAATCACAATTACAATGGGATTACTTCAGAAATTAAGCATCGCGTAAACAACCCATTGTTTCGTGACGGTATATAAACGCCCGAGACGACGGCCAACGCCAGTTCATTTCTGAGCTACCGAAGCGATCTCAACAAGCGATCTAAAAGCGATCAGAGGAAGAAACCCTGCGACTATAGCGATACCTACGGACTACGAGCGACCCTGTGATTTGGCTACATCGTGATTGGAGTGATCAATTGAAGACACCTGCGAACTCAGCGTGACCAACGGACTACGAGCGACCCTGTGATTTGGCTACAGTTGTGATTGGACCTGCGACCTGTTTATCGTCGTTTAAATTCTCAAATCAAGTTGTTCGGCCTTTCTTACAAATCTTGAACCCCACGTCCGTAGCACAACTAAAGAATGGGGAATTCCAATTACGTCATTAGAAGAATCGCGGTGAAAAGGAAGATGGACTTTATGACAACGCTGTAAGGTACAAAATCATCTAAGCAGTCACTTGATTACTAGAACTTGGTGACATCGCGCGCCTATTGTTTAATGACAAGTATTGTCCGACTACAATGGAAATGTTCTAGAAATTAACCGATTACACAATTACAATGGGATTACTTAACTATCGCGTAAACAACCCATTGTTTCGTGGGGGTATATAAACGCCCGAGACGACGGCCAGCCAAGGCAGTCTATTTCTGAGCTACCGAAGCGATCACAACAAGCGATCTGCAAGCGATCAAAGGAAGAAACCTGCGACTAGAGCGATATAGATCGCGTCACGTAAAAGAACGCTGAAAAAAGTGGAGGGGGTATGTCAAAATTCAAAATGTGTTTATTCGTAGTAAAATTTTACAAGTCACTTTTCGACGTCGAGGCAAGTTCACGATTTGGCGGAAGCCAAAGCCG
This sequence comes from Teleiodes luculella, assembly GCA_948473455.1. Lineage (NCBI taxonomy): Eukaryota > Metazoa > Arthropoda > Insecta > Lepidoptera > Gelechiidae > Teleiodes > Teleiodes luculella. The sequence continues at coordinate 16,311 of CAOKYR010000255.1, read as the reverse complement.
GAAGCGACTCCACAGGCGTTGCATCTTTTCAAAATATTTTTACAGAATTAATCACTACATAATATAAAACAAAGTCGCTTTCTCTGTCCCTATGTCCCTATGTATGCTTAAATCTTTAAAACTACGCAACGGATTTTGATGCGGGTTTAAATAGATAGAGTGATTCAAGAGGAAGGTTTATATGTATCATACATGCATAATATACTTAAAGGATAACCCAGAATAACCATTTTCCCGTGCGGAGCCGGGGCGGGTCGCTAGTATTTTATAAAATTTGATTAATATAACAAAGAAAACAACCTGCAATCGACTAGAGCCTTATTAGAGCAGACCAGTCCCCCCAAGCAGCACCACGTTCACGGGTTTGACGTATGTAAATGCGCCTACTGTGGGCTTGATTGCCAGCGTTCTTTTTACGTGACGCGACCTATACCTACGGACTACGAGCGACCCTGTGATTTGGCTACATCGTGATTGGAGTGACCAGTTGAAGACACCTGCGAACTTAGCGTAACCGACGGACTACGAGTGACTCTGCGATTTGGCTACAGCTGTATTGGACCTGTGACCTGTTTATAATCGTCGAATAAATTCGCAAATCAAGTCATTCGGCTTTCCTTACAAATCCTGAACCCTACGTCCGTAACAGTACTAATGGAGAGAAAGATAGAAGGCAGGAAAGGATGTAGATGATTAAGACGTTCATTTTTTGATCATAAAGGAAAAAGTTGAGGTTATATCGTACCACGAAGTCAAGAAGCTGGCTATTGACAGAGTGACTAGTGCCTCGCTATTTAATTTTGTATGTACAGAGATAATTGTAAACAGACATGATTAGTTTGTCATCTAATACTATCGTTTTTTTTTCAGATTTTATTAAAAACTTAAACTTTTATAGGAGTACTTTCAAAGGACATATATATCGCATAAATCAACGTTTTATGTGGTATCTGGTGGCGATTATTATTGCCGAAAACTAATGGTTGAAAAATAAAAGATAATATTATTAAATCTTATAGCTCCAGGACAAGACTAGTAACAACAAATAATTTATTGTTAATGTATGTATTTACTTGTAAAAATTATAACTGGTATAATATTATATACTACTTAACATTACACCTGTTCTTGTTTTTTTCTTAATCTGATTTAGTATGTAAAGGTATGTAAAGCCTGATCAAAGAAATAAGAAACCTACTAGGGTCGGGTCTATGAGAATCGTGTCTTTTTGAGTATCAGTCCTTTTGCGAACAAAGGCAATTATCTATACCTTTATTTTACATGTATAAAGATATTGAAGTTATTCCCTTGGTCGGTTGTGGTCAGATTGCTTAAATAGATCATAATTGATTAGTACCTATCTATACACATAAAATTTACTAGAAAATCATATTTTATCAGAATTCACAAATCTTAGGGTTGATTTAAAAAGAAAGTACATTATGTGGTGTACTTTAAATATATTAAAAGGAAAATATATTGCTTATTAAGAACTGCTACCATGCCAGGTATGGGCAGCACGGTTCCTTTTTTAGCACGTGTACCCTTTGATGAACTCGGGAATAGGGAAACAATGTCTTAGGATACAATGCATTACAAATATAATTTCAAGGAATAGAAAAGGAATCATTATTTATTAGTACCAACCTATACACATAAAATTTACTATAAAAGCATATTATATCTGATTTCAAAAAAGTTAGGAGTGATTTAAAAAGAAAGTACATTATTCTGAAAGGTGCCCCATGCTTATTGAGTACCTACTGATAATTTGCCAGGTATTAAACAACTGCGGAAAATCTTCCTCACTTCCTCAATACATTATAAATATACTTTATAATACACTTTCAAGGGATAGAGCAGTATGGTTTGTCTAATAATTCAATCATTCCATCAATTATTGCTTCAATACGATATTTTTATATTTTTTGTCGATTGACAATAAGTTTACGTCTATGGAGCAAGAAAAAACAGCGAGGTAAATGAGATTGTCTATGTTTTCACTCTCATTGCTATCTTCGGTGCTCTTCTATGACCCTCTTTGGACCCTCTTTCAGCTCCTCTTCGTCCCTCAGAGGGATTTCCTCCTGACAACGACACGGCCGTGTCGTTGAACGGTTCGCAATCGCCCCCCAGTTTGAATCTTGTTTGAACAGAAATGGTTCTTTGACGCAATGTGTGTGCGACTGTGGAGAAGAACCCGCCGAAAAAACTTCACAGGGTTGCATCTTTTGTATTTTCCTCTTTTTTTAAAAAAAGTTGTAATGCTATTGATGGTACGCAAAGAGATGATTATGATGATGATAATGATTGTTGGTTGCCCTACAGGTATTGTACAATTATTTCACACTAGTGGGACTGAGCAGTCCTCACCGCGTCTATCCCACGCGTTTCAGCACAAAGGCCTGCAGGAAAAGCTCCTTTTGCACGTGCGTATTGCATTTATCTATACTGTAGGTAAATCGTTCAACTAGTCCATCACGATGCCTAGGTCGTAGAAGGACACCTGTTTACGATATGCCTAGTTATTTGTTTCCTCTTTTTAGTATTTTGGTCCCTATAAAATTCACATTTGTATTGTATTATAATTCTGGATACACACCTTTCCCTGCACCTGTGGGTTTCGAATTACACGCCACTACTGATGCACTCCTATCCTACTTGAATGCCAAGCTCAAAGTCCAATACTCCTTCCCCTACCCTTTGAAGGACTTATTTATGTCACAAATTTATTGATCGCATGGCGCCATGATATAAGTCATTGAACATAATATTTTAGGAGAAAGAAAAAAGGAGCAAACATGTTAGCAACAACCAAGAACATACTTGTATGGCCGACTGCATGTGGTTATTGGTGCAACAAAAAATGTGGTGGAACATGCGAGATTTGTCCTCAATGTCTCAGTAATGCCTATCGCCTGGTTCTATTGGAAGCTTATAGAGAACACCTGCGCAAAGGTGATTTTGCGAGACTGTATCCTCCACCTATGGTAAGTCTTTTATTATCGGTTCATGTACAGAAGCCACATGCGGTTGGACATTTGCACTACAAAATTCACCTCTACCGCTACGGAATACGAGCGCAGTCGGGCGCACTCAAGGTCAACATGTCCAGCCGCATATGCTGGCTACTGTACTGCCGTACGTCTCCACCGAGGAGGGTTTAATTAAAACCTGGGAAGGTTGGTTAAGTAGGGTTGCTTTAAGGGTCAGGGTGGATAGGTCTTAGTTGACTAACACTGGCCCAGTGCGGGTGGGCAATTCACACACAACTATTAAATTTATTCGCATGTTTGGGCAAAATTCCGTCACCGTTAAAGCGTCGAATAAAAGTACGCAGTAAGATAAATAAATCATTACGATAACTAAAAAAAAAATGTATGAAATACGGGACCGATATAATATACTCGTACGAAAACGCAAAAAAACAGGTATTCCATATATTTTGGTTTATTAGGAATCTATCTTGAGTTTTGGTGGAGGTGGAGTTTCTTCTGGAGGGTTCTTCTCCACAGACGACAGCCAAATCGTGAACTCTCCTTGACGTCAAAAAGTGGTCACTAGCACTAGGAGCATTTGCGTGTAATGTAACGTTACAGATTTGAGCATTAGATCAGTGAAGGAGGAGAACCTCGTCAGTCAGGGATGCTCAAAGACGAATATACAGGGCGTCCCACGGCTATGCCACATGGAGGAAAAGTGCCTTAAATATTGTAGTTAGAACATTTTACTGAAAGGAGACTTTATTTTATTTCTAAAAACAATTAAAACTGAATTCATTTATTTTTTAATAACTTCATCTACTTCTTTCTTTTATTTCTGACACTATGTTATTTAGCAAAAAATAACCCTTATGATGAAGCCTTTCGATCGGTATGATAAAACTACAGGATATTTTTTTTCTCGTATAGCGGGTTCGATTCCCGGTTCAACCATGTATGTATTAAAAAATTATGAATGCAGTTTAATAGTTTTTAGAAATAAAAAAAAGTCTTCTTTCAGTAAAAAGTTCTTTCTACCTATAATATTTAAGGTACTTTCCCTCCATGTGGCATAGCCGTGGGACGCCCTGTATAATGTTACAGTACACGTGAATGCTCCCGGCGAGGGAGCAACTTTAGAAATCGCACTATCTATCGGTCAAGGTGGCAAGGGGGTTATATTAAAAATGAATCTCACTTCCAGTACCTTATATTTTATAGTGTTGATTAAAATAACTTAGTTTTAATAATAACTTACGTTTTTTTTCAGAAACCTTTAAATGGTACTGTAAAAGATTTAATAAGTCTGACAGATAGTATCCAAAACTTGACCACAGAAAACCGGCTTATGTACTTGTGGTACCAAGGGAAGTGCAATGAGGACGTGACGTGGTGCGGTTATTATTAATGTTCTAGAATATTCTATAAATGTAAAGCGGAAATCAGCTTATGAATTTGTTAAATTTATTATTTAGTTATGTCTTAATACAGTCTTAATAGTCTTTATATACGTACGTATGTGGTTTTTAACAGCCAAATACTGCATATAAATAAGTAGTACCTGTTATGTCCTCTTTTATTTGTGTCTCTTTTTTGTATTTTTAAGTGTATAGTAAATATTAAATAAATACATTATAATAATATAGAATATCTTTAATTTACACAATGTCACCGTTATTCAGCAAGGGCTGCCCTCGCCGCCCCTACACTTACTTCCCGTCAAAGCTAAAAGTGTTAAAAGTTATAGTACGACCTATTATATACAGGGTGGCGCAATAGAAAGTGCATATTGCATTATGTTTTTTTGCGGGGTAAAAAGCGCGCGGTCGAGGGGGACCTTATCATCGTTTGGTAGGCGGGCTCATGGAGTTTTAGGAGTCACTTCGAAGGGAAGCGTCGCGCATTTTGCGTACGCGCATTTTACAAGACCTCTCGTTCATACATCGTTTAGTAACGACCATATGGTTCCGAATATGGACTACGACGAATCAGTAAAGCTCCGAGTGCTAATTTGATTAAAATATGGGTAAACCGTTTCTACGAAACCGGTTTAATATTAAACCAATAGCAACAGGTCGTCCAAGAACAGCTAGGACCGAATCCAATATTGAGAGAGTTATGCAGTCGGTACAAGGAAATCCAAAAAATGTCTACTCGCAAGAGATCGTCGGTCTTAGAAATATCGCAACAAAGTTTGCAACGAATTTTAAACTTGTCACTTAAGTTAAAATTAAAAGCTGTAAATACTCGATAACTTGTCAGGTCTTTATTAATTTTATTTTTTTATATCTACCTTTATTTATTGGTTAGCTGGTACTACGTACGTAAATGAACATAACAGACATAAGATTATATTTTATGCTTGGAATTTAATGAGAAAGAAAAAAGATAAATAGTTTGCTTAAAATGGAACCCCTTCAATACCCTGACTTTCTCGGTGTTTGAAAATCTCACGTTGAATTACCATTACTTATGGTAAAAAAACGCCAAAAGACAAATGCCAAAAATATCAGCTAATATTCTTGGCATTTATCTTTCTTTCTTTCTAAACACAACGTCCGCGCTTACTCTAAACTACTTCAATATTAGTCTAAAAAAACTGCAACACACTGGCTGGTGCTGGCTGTTTCCTGTGAGCGTTGCCAAGTCGTTCCGCGTTTAAAAATGTAGAGTGTGCGGTGTGCCGTGCGCCGCCGGAGGAGTGTTCCTATCAAAAGAGCCCTCGTCGCCTCCTCGTCTCATGGAGGGGTTACTTTACGATAATAATAATATCATATCACTGTTACTTTCACCAAAAATCTTAATTTAATAATTAAATGTAATTAAATATTAAACTTTTATCTCTAGCTGCCAAACTGCAGATACTCGTATAAAGCAAATAATATATTGTGACCATATAGTATAAATAGAAAATTTTATGTGACGTTCTAACGACGGAAAGGGCCCATTTTGTCGGTTTTATCATGTCGGTTTTAGAGATATTGTGCGTTTTGGATCCTAAAAAAAGACAATAAATCCACAATCTCCTTCCGTTTACTTTGAGAACATCCTCCCTCTACTAATACTACCATGTACAATATTTATTGTAATATTTTTTTAGCGACCACTTGTTAAATTAAGTGTACAGCAATAGAGTATTACTACGACAGAAAACTGCCCACTGCTGAACTGTCTCTGAAATGAGATGAAATGAAATATGTTTTTATTCGAAGTAAGATTTTACAAATCACTTTTCGACGTCGAGGCGAGTTCACAATTTGGCTGTCTTCTGTGGAGAAGAACTCGCCGGAAGAAACTCCACAGGCGTTGCATCTTTTCAATATATTTTACAAAATTATTATTTTATACAATTTGATTAATATATAACAAAGAGTGCAAACGAAAATATGCAATTAGAGGAAGGCAACCAGTCAAAGTAGAAAAACTAAACTATTTAACCAATAAAACAACCGGCAATCGACTAGAGCAGACCAGTCTGCTTCATGCATGCTTACCCTACGCGTGGGCGTGCTTGGCAAACGGTTTGGGGACCGCAGTTGTTGCTACCTGCTCACGCCCACGCCAGCTGGAAGCTGCTTTGCAATTCCATGCAAAGTATTTATTTAAGAAAATCTGACACGACAAACCTTTTTTTTTTCAGGATATCCGTTTATTATCCTTTTTATATATGAGAATAGATGCACAGAAGGAATGATGAACATACGAACGAAAGTACTTTTACTCAAGCTAAAACACAAAGGCTTGCTCGTGCTTTGCGTTCAAACGGGTAATTTAAAAAATATTTCTATATAACATATTGATAGAAAATGATCCCGAACCACCTTTTTAGGGTTCCGCAGCCAAATGGCAAAAAACGGAACCCTAATAGATTCGTTATGTCTGTCTGTCTGTCCAGTGTCCGTCCGTATGTCACAGCCACTTTATTCCGAAACTATAATACCTATAATGTTAAAACCTTACTACGTACCTTCTAATACTTAAGTTTATAGTTTATAGTAATCTACCTATTTTATTGTTGTAACCTTCAACGAAAGAGCGTCACCTCCTAACACAGGCATGCTTAGCTTAAAGGGAGGTGTCACGCCTAAATTTTAAGGTAACATTGTAGTTAACGCAATAAATAAATATCTTTATTTTTAATTTTTTTATTTTTTTTTATTAAAAAAAAAATATTTCATCAAACCCATACGTGTGGGGTATCTATGGATAGGTTTTCAACAATGATATTTAGGTTCCTAATATAATTATTTTCTAAACTGATTAGTTTGTGCGAGAGACGCTTCCAAAGTGGAAAAATGTGTGTTCCCCTCCCTCTAACTTCTAAAATAAGAGAATGAAAACTAAAAAAAATATATGATGTGCATTACCATGAAAACTTCCAACGAAAATTGATTTGAACGAGATCTAGTAAGTAGTTTTTTTAATACGTCATAAATCGTAAACCGCAATTTACCTTTCACTATTATTAAAACATCGATCAAAGTCACAACGAACTACAAAAACTTTTATATTATGTTACTGGCTGCTACGGAACCCTTCATGGGCGATTCCGACTCGCACTTGGCCGCTTTTTATATATATTGTATAGAACAGGGTAGATGTCGCGGCCATGCGCTAACGGGCGGTAAATAGGTGAGTCGTACATGGAACGGGCGGGTCGAAACGCGGAAAGTTAAACAGCCCGCACTTCCCGCCGACACACAGGACCTCCCACTGCGTTATCCTCCGATCGCCTCATATCACCAAGCACTCACCAAGGTTCTGGAACACGCACAGACGCACACTCAAACACGCACGCACACACACATACTATTAATTTGTAGGAAAATATCCTTGTATAATCTTTTAATAAAGATTTCTTTCTTTCTTACATTGCAGGCTAGCTAACCAGGAATTTCCGAAAAAAAAAGATGATTCTAATACATAATGAAAGAATTTTTAATTATTTAGGAGCTTATAAACTGAGGAAAACTTAAGCCCAGCAGTTGATCTCTTTCTGTCACCATGATGACGATGAGAATTTATTCTTTCGTAAAACAAAACATTTTGTCATATTATAAAACTAGCTGTTCGCCCGCGGCTACGCCGGCGTTGTTTTTTTACTTACGTGCACAGTTTCCCGTAGAAATCAGATATTTTCCTGTGGTAAAAAGTATCTAAGATGTTGACCGGAGATTTATGGTATCACCATGCAAAATTTCATTCAAATCGGTTCAACAGTTACGGAAATTAGCCCGTACAAACAGACAAACAGAAAAACAAACAAATGTAAAAAATCTGGATATTATGTTCTATTATTTTATTACTTCTTACATCCCCCTGACTCGGTTTTTAGATTTTTTTTCTATGTACAGATTTTCGACCTTTACAGTTTTACCTAGATGTGTTGTCGTAATTGTTTGGAGTAGTAATAAAAATTTGTTATAAAAAAATTACACTGTCTTAAAAGAAGAACGAATTAATGAATTTGTGATTGTGCAAGCGTTCCTCCCTGCGGCCGGCCCTGGTGGTGCTGGTGGTAGCTGAGACAAGTGCGCCCGCTCGGCACGCGCGTCTCAACAACTCCAACTCCAACTTCAAACGCGCATAATTGAGTTCGCACATTGTTCCAATGGAGTTAAAACATTTCTGAGTGATGAGATAAATATAATGGCTCGTATAACAACAGCAAAGGCGAATTTCAACCCCGCATTTTGAAATGACAAGTGAGTTTTACGAAAGTTGAAATGCAGACTGAAATTCCGAACAATAAACGCAAAAATAATGCTCGAGAATTTATTTCGTTCCTTTTCCTTATTAAATCAATGCCTCAGCGCCTCCGCAATTTGCCTAATTTGAGAGTGAGTTGTATCATAGACTATGAAATTGATTTTATTGAGATAGCCCTTTGATTGTAGATTGTATAGATGTTTGATGAAGATAGAGTTACCTACGATCAAGCAGGTCAAGCTAAACACGCGTATTCTGGTAGATTCATTCGTTATAACACAACTTACAATTAAATAAAAGAAAAACGAGGTTGATACAGTTTGGACCACACCAACGAACTAAATTAAAACTAGGACAAGTACTAACCTCCTTAAATATTGAAGAAACAATAGAATTTAAATTGTTGGGACTCAATATTGACTCAAATTTGAACTGGAAGGGTCATGTCGAAAAATTGAAACTTAAATTATCTAAGTTCACGTACGCGTTGTCGGTTCTAAAGTCAAACACTGACATAAGCACGGCAAAGAGCGATACTACGCGTATGCACATGCATGGTTGCGGTATGGTGTTGTCTTGTGGGGTCATAGCACCGACGCAAATTACATAATAATATTTATACTGCAAAAGAAATGCTTACGTCGTGTTCTTTATAATCTTGGGCCACGGGTTAGCTGTAGACCATATTTTATAAAGGAGCATATTTTATCCTTCCCTTCGCTATATATCTTAGAAGCAGCCCAATTCGTGAAAGATAACTTAACAGAATTTAAGTTCTATACAAGTGTGCCCCGTAAACATATAATAGAACTCCCGAGAGCAAACCTACAAATATTTAAAAATAGTCCTAAATATAGATCAGCACAAATATTTAACAAACTACCCGACATTATAAAATCCGAAAATAATATTATTTTATTCAAAAAAAAGCTAAAAGCCTACCTCATTGAAAAATGCTACTATACTATAAACGAATTCCTCGAAGAAAAAACTAAATAATAATTCATAAATTAAATTAAATAAAAATAATAATTTTACAATAATAACAAAATCTTATAATATGTAATAAAATCTTAACAAATTTATTTTGCCATGATTAATTTTGCGTTCTGCTCAGAAACTGATTGATATTATTAAAGCTAACAATACTAACCGATTTCTATAAAATATTCGTATTTCTTTATCAGCTGTACTAATAACTAATTATAAAACTAACTAAAATTGTAATCGATTTGAATTGTTAATTGCAGTGCCCTAACGGGGTCTTGCTGTACTGGAATAAAATGTATAAGACCTATTGTAAAAACAGCAAATGACAATAATAAATGATATGATATGATATGATATGATATTTTTTCTTCTTTGACTGGATGCCATCCTCTAATTGTATATTTCGTTTGCTGCACTCTTTGTTATAATAATAATATTGTAAAAATATTTTGATAAAATGCAACGCCTGTGGAGTTTCTTCCGGCGAGTTCTTCTCTACAAAAGACAGCCAAATTTTTGAACTTGCCAGAAAATAATATTTATCTGAAAGTGATGTAAATATCCTCAAGTTAAAAATAAATACTTTGAACTTTTGCAATTCTAGTCTTTATTCAGCAGACATAAGAATGCTGCAAAATTCGAAGTATTCATGTTAATTCGCTCTTGATGGGTTGGCGTGTGGTGGTGTGAGGCACTTCGCGGCTTGTCCCTGTTGTTACGGGACGGGAACAGAGTGTTCGCTAAATTATGCGCGCCCGGACCGAGATTGACGCAGGTACCCGCGCTATGGAGATACATTACCGGACTTAAAAAGGGTTTCGTAAAATATTAACAATTGCTTTTAGGAAGAACAATACAATAATAACTGACACATAGTTAGCGATAAAGGGGCATGATGATGCATATAATAAAACTGTAATGGTCAAAAATTTGTACTTATAGAAAAAAAATAAAAAACCGAGTCAGGGGGATGTAGGAAGTGATAATGAACATAACCAGATATTTATGTTTTTTTTTGTTTTTCTGTTTGTCTGTTTGTATGGGCTAATCTGGACCGATTTGAATACAATTTTGTATGGTGGTACCTCCCAGAAATTTTTCTATTTATACTCTAAGGGTGGTACCTTTTACCCCCGGTCAACATCTTAGATACTTTTAATCCAAAAAAAGCGGTTGTCTATAAAGTTGGTTTACTGACGATAGTTGAACGTGACAACGATTGTGCCTCTTTGTCGCTCATTCCACGCTCTCGCTTGCACTTCAAGCCTTAAATGGAACGCCTCAGCCGCGCGGTAACGCCGCGTTAAAAAATACTCCTGAAAAGTGGAAAAACAACGCGGACGTCGCCGCGGGCAGACAGCTAGTGTTACAATACTTAATTGCCATGTAGCGAAATTTTGTTTTGTGAAGTTGCCCTTAGATGAACAAATGTAAGGGGAATAATACCTATCTCTGCTGTTGTTGATAATATTTTCTCTTATTGGAAAGTCCCACGGCTATGTCACATGGAGGTAAAGTACCTTAAATATTGTAGATAGAACATTTTACTGAAAGAAGACTTTATTTTAATTTTAAAAAAGATTAAAACTGTATTCATACATTTTTAAATAATTACATGGTTGAAACAGGAATCAAACCCGCTATACGAGAAAAAAATATCCTGTAGTTTTATCATACCGATCGAAAGGCTTTATCATAAGGATTATTTTTTACTAAATAACATAGTGTTAGAAATAAAAGGAAGACTATGTATTTTAACTATTTAACTGTTTAATATTTCAATAGTATGAACACTATATGAACAGCATAATAACCAGCAATATGATTTTAGAGTAGCCGTCTTAAGTATCTACAAATTCAATGTAATCTAAATATCAATATCTTACGTAAGCAACAGAGGAGAAATTCAATATTCGCCAATTTGCGTAATTGTTTGAAACCTAATATCTTCCTAAGTGATAATGTTTGAATTTCTGAACAAATATTGACAATGCAGATTAACTATATAATTCCTTTATAATGGTATTGTAAGATAAGATATTTGACCGATGTCATGTTGAAGTTATTCTAATGGAAGGGTTCAGTTTGATCAGGCCTCAACCGGCGGCGTCCCTCCGTAAACAAAAGGCGTCGTCCTCGATAGTATCTTACCATCAGACTCATTTTCTTCATAATTTTGTTTCGAAATATAATATTTTAAAACTAGCTGTCCGCCCCCGGCTAGACCCGCGTTATTTTTAGACTTTTTCGTGCACTGTTTCTAGTAGGATTGAGATATTTTCCCGCGATAAAAAGTATAAGATGTTGACCAGGAATATAAGGTACCACCATGCAAAATTTCGTTCAAATCGGTCTAACAGTTTCTGATATTAAGCCCGTACAAACAAACAAACAGAAAAATAAAAAAATATGGATATGTTCTATTCTTCTCTGTGGTTCTATATCACATCTTACATCCCCCTGACTCGGTTTTTAGTATATAGTATTACACGCTTTATTTTTACACGCTTTATATTAGCTTCATTTGTAAGTAACTATGTATGTAAGAAAATCTTGGAATCTTAATTTGACCCACTTCCCGGTCTTCGATTAGGATGAAATTTTGCACACGCTCCGAATTCTGATGACAATACATGACTAGCTAAAAACGTCATTACAAATCCAATATGGCGGCCTCCCTAAGATGGCGAACTGGCTGTTTGAAATCCACCCCCATGATATGGGTATCAAATGAAAGGGTTTGCTGTCAGGAACACGAAAAAAAAAGTCACGTGACTTAAATCCAATATGGCGGACAGGAAGCGGGTTTTTTAGTTTTTTAAACTATGTATTATTTATGTACAGATTTTGGACCTCTACAGTTTTATTATGTAGAAGACTGATCCTTATATTTTTTTGTCAAAATTCAATATACAATTTTATTGACTTAAAAAACCAAGTATGCAGTGTGAACTATCAATCAAGCACGAGTTCATGTACCTAAGTAAGGTGTACCGTATCGTAAACAATCGCCCCAAGGGGGTTCAATACATGGGTCCGACTTAAGCTTTCAGTGCGACACCAGAGTGACTCCTATAATAGTTATACATATATACATGACTGGACCAGCAAAATATTTGAATCTGACGAACCATCGACACGGTGAGAAGACCGTACCGTATAATATAGTAGGTAATTCGATGGCCTCGTAGCCTAGTTGGTAGTACATCTGCCTACGAATCACAAGGTCGCGGGTTCGAATCCCGCCCAGGGCAAACATTCATGTGTTGAGCACTTGTGTTTGCTTTGTGTCTGGATGTTGTATATTTATATAGGTATGTATTTCAGCTGTCTGACACCCATAGTATAGGCTCTGCCTAGTTTCGGGTCAGATGGCCGTGTGTGACATGTCCCTCATATTTATTATTATTATTATTTAATAAAGAAAGAACCACAATGTCTGAAACTAGTCTGAAAAGTCAAGTTTTCGCCTGCTGCAAACTCATCTTTTCGCATTTACTTTCGAATCCCTTTAAAGCCTGTCTCCGGATCCCCTTTGCATATTTTATTTCAGATTTAACAAGGGCCTTGTTAAGCGAAGGCTGCGCGGAGAGGCTAAGTGGATGGCCAGCGGAACCCGATTGTACTCAGCGAACAAACATTTGAAATTCCTTGAAGACCATGAGCTCTCTTTTAAAATATAAACTTAACAGCCGAATGTATAAAATTCAAGTACTTTTTCTCGGAGTTTCAGAAAAAAATATTAAAAATAATAACGAAAGCTATTTTCAAAGTCAGAGACAATGCAACAATAGACTCTAAAAAGCGGGTGTGTAATATATGATATAAAGGATGGTGGGCAAGATACACCCAGCTCCGCCAGTCATATACTAATTATAACTGAAAACACCTTCTAAAAATGAACATTTTTTATTATAACGCCGTGGTAAAATATCCGACAGATTTTTTTTTAAATTGACTTAAGCTTGTGTCGAATAGATTACGACTAATCAAGCTTCACCGGACACTCCGACAGATCATCACATAAAACTATATGTATACATACCTAATAAATAAAATATTTTTACTCGATAGTTACCGTTTTTTTATAATTATTAATAACTCTAATAATGTGAATCTTAATTATATATAATGGAGAAAAGGCTGGGCGACCATAAAATCCCCCGCACTCCCCCACATCGTCGTCGCGTCGACACCGTCACCGACATCAGTTATTATAGATAATAATAATAAAAAAATGAATTCGGCGGTGTGTACAGGTTTCATCACGATGTCTCCCTTCACTGTAAGAGCGTCGAATAAACGTACATTTAAATTCGAAATTCGAAAATACATTGGTACGTGGCGGGGATCGAACCGGCGCTGGCCCTAGCCACTAGGCCATCGACGCTCTTTGACGAATAATAATTATAAAATGTTTGTTTTATTTCTTGTAAAGTAACAATAAACAAAATATGTTTGTAGTTGTGCTTGTTTTAACTTCAAATAAATAGAGAACCTCGGGGCAGAATTTGATGCGCATTGGCACAAAGAAATATGAACATGATACCTTTCAAACTAAAGTAGTCGAATCTGTGGCGGAAGTGGGTGTGCCGCCCATACATTTTTGCCCACTATCCTTTAGATAAACTAACGTTCAAGTGCTATAATTTTATATGATCTAAAAACATTTAGTATAACGATTCAAATGATATAATGTACCATTAATATAATTTTATTTAGTATAATTTCACTTGGTATGACAGTTATTTCATATAATGTTCATATTAACTAATAATTATTTGTCATAACGGATAATTTATATAAAATTTAGAAGACATAATAAATTTTCGTATAACGCGTGATTTGTACTCAAAAGTAAACGACCGCAGATACTTTGTATTTTTTGACACAAGCAAGCATCTAGGCATGCAAACGTGCGAACAAGCAAGCATGCAAGCAATCATGCAAGCAAGCATGCAAGCAAGCAAGCAAGAAAGCACGCAAGCAAGCAAGAAAGCATGCAAGAAAGCATGCAGGGATGCATACATGTCAACCTAACCCAAAGGGTATGGCGGAATCGAGTGGGCTCGCTACGCTCGCCTCACTCGTTTTCGCCATACCCTTCAAACCTAACCTATCCAAGTCGGTGTGCCCCGGATTTCTGTGCTCGCTACGCTCGCACCCGCCCTGAATTACGGTGCCCTAATTTAAATTGTACTTTAGTGTAATAATTATGTTTTATTTTTCAATAAAAATAATCTGGCATTTTATATCAAATGATCATTATATCTTATGATTATTAGTTGAAATAAAGGTTATGTGACACGAATATTATATGAAATGAGTGTTTTACTAAATGTTTTTATAAAAACTGAACTATAAACCAAATGAACTTTATATGAATTAAAATTATAGCTTATAAACGTTATCCCAAATGAATGTTATATGAAAATAACGTTATGTCTTTTGAAATTATATTATCTGTTTTTATACGAAATGAACCGCACCCCTAAAAAGCATTATAGTAGGTAATATTAACAGACTATTAAATTAAAAACTGCTCTAAGTCAAGTTTGCTTTGAGATTTAATAATAATACTGAACTGGAATACTTAATACTCAAACTCGAAAGCAAATTATTAATTGTCTTCATTACTTTAAGTACAAAATGTTCCTTAAAATTAAAACAGATCTTTTTTATGGACCCTGATATAAGGCACAGAGTAAAAAAATTGTAATTTCGAAAAAGTCGATTAAATACATTTTTTAGTTAATAAAATGATTAAGAAAAAAATAAAAAGAAAGTGTAGATGTAGGCGGCTTATTGCTAATGATTATTGCACACAAACACGAAATATACCTAAATACAAATATTAAAGGATTAAAAAAGAATATTAATATGTATGAAATTTAACCTAATTAACTTTTTCTTTCTAAAGTTTGAAAACCTTAATAAGTGTTTTAATTGATAAATTATCAAAATGAATCATTATTATCGAGGTAAGAAGCGGAACTGCTTGAGTTCTAGGGGCACAGCAGTACCAGCGCCAAGTAAGTCGGGTGAATGAAGAAGGCTACAGTTATAGGCCTACTATGTAAGTAGCGACAGGCTCGAGAAGCTGTCAAATGCGACATAGTGACATTAGAGCCATAGTAGTTCTGTCAATATGTCGCGTTCGACAGCTTCTCGACCCTGTCGCTACCTACATAGTAGGCCTCAGAAGTTCAGTTTTAACTAGACAGTCAAACTGTACATTTATTTATAAAAATATAAACCCCGTTACAAATTCTTTTTTTTCTAGTCAGGCTTTCCTTTTGTAAACAAGTGTATCATCTGTGACGTCTTAATTTATCAAACGAAAAATTTTAATATCAAAATTTTGATTTTAGTTAATTCCTCGAATATAATACTATGTACTTTTTATCCCGGACAATAAGGAAAGGCGTATTACTTAATTGTATTATTATAATATACATTACAGCCAAGTCCAATCAATGTTTCGTTCTAAGGGGTGTCTCAAAATTTATATTTATTTAGCTTACTGCGTGAACGCAAAGTATCCGAGGGTCGCGGGGTTTATGTCAATCGGAAGCCTGGCTCTTGGGAATTCAGTCGCTATGGAGTAGCTCCCGAGCAGACCGCGCCTTGT
>CAOKYR010000254.1:0-33152 GCA_948473455.1 Teleiodes luculella | reverse complement strand
AATAATTTTTTAAACTTAAGAAAAACGATAAAAAATTATATCGGTAACTAGCGACCCGCCCCGGCTCCGCACGAGAAAATGGTTATTGTGGGTTATCTTTAAGCATATTATGCATGTATTATACATATAAACCTTCCTCTTGAATCACTCTATCTATTTAAAAAAACCGCATCAAAATCCGTTGCGTAGTTTTAAAGATTTAAGCGTACAAAGGGAGGGACATAGGGACAGAAAAAGCGACTTTGTTTTATACTATGTAGTGATACTTAGTGGCTCTAAAATTTCATCTTGCTTATCGTGTAAGTTTCGAGGTTAACCTGTGACACCCGCGGCTCGCCAGATATGGGCGAGCCAGCGAGCGCGCACAAGAAGTGAATAACACGATGAAAAGTAGATGAAAACACAAAAGCACAGACGATAAATATGTATTATATGTATATAGGTAAAGGTTGAAAACTGCTTGTCGACAAGGCTAGATTAAAAATGATTAGACGTTTACACAGAAATTTGGAACTCGGCCGGCATGGCCGAGGGGTAAGCGAAAAGTGACTAGAAAAATGGACGAAATGACGGATGACTGTTGACTGAATTCCAAAATTAAATATATTCGAATTTAGACGAGAATGGTAAATGAGGTGAGAATGAGGCAACGAGGTGGCATGGTAATGCACCACGTTACAGTACCGGGGGGGGCCGGGTGAAAAAAGGCTTGAAAAGGCTTTTTTCTAAAAGGTGAAGGTGAAAATATACTTAAAACTAAAATAAAACTAAGTATGGGATGTGAAAAGGTAATTTAGAAGGTGTGGGTATGTACACGCCAGTTCACCCATTTATCCTTCATGTCTATCCTTCCATTCTTTCATGCTTCAACTTACAATGTCTTGTTCCGGAATTGGAAAGCAAGACCCTTTCATATTGAGGAAACTTATATACATAAATAAGTGTTTCTCAATGAACTGTACTTAGGATAGTGTAGGCTTATTTTACTAGTCACAACCCGCTAGTGTGAAAGATGAAAAGGTAAAGTATATGTACAAGTATGTGCCATTGGGCTAAACGCATTGTAATGCGAAGGGTAGGAAGGGAATGGGGAATATGATAGAGGCTTATTTAACGTGTTATCAACCGCACGAGATGAGATAAGAGATAAGAGAATATATATACAGATATGATAAGGGCTTCTTTAACGTGTTATCAACCGCACGATATAGAGTGTGATACTCTAATAATAATTTGTGATATATAAACAAATGAATGATAACAATAAAACTAAATGGCTTCGAAAAGATTAATGAGGTGCGTATAAACAAAATAATGAAAAGGGAAGGATAGAATATAGATGACGTGAGTGATAATGTCAAATTAATAAACAAATAAACAATGGTAACTATGGTAGCGAAGGTGGTGTCATAGTTTGACATGAAGTACAATGTAAGGGTGTAGGTATAAGAAGGAGTATGTAATGTGTACAGTGAAAGAAGTATTTATGGGAGAAGAACAAAGGATAAAAAGATTATAAAGGTGTGAGGAGGTTATGAATAGTAAATGGGATAAAGGATAAAAAAAGGTTATGAAGGAGTAAGGAGATTAAGAATAAAAAGGGTAAGATTTTAAATTTTTGAATCTCCTTTGGGAAAGGTATAGGGTTCGGATCCCATACAGCCTAGTCTTAAGTAAGTTGAGCATGAAACTTTTTAGTAAGAAGAAAGAAGAATATAATGTGTAGTAGGTTACTAAAAAAAATGTTCTACTCTTTGGTCCGAAAAAAGAAAAAGTGTCAAAAATGATTAAAATTTTGAAGTTGACGTAACTGACAATTAAATTATCTAAATAGGTAAGTAAAAAGGAGATAGGACCTAAGTTTCTGAAAAGGGTAGTACCTACCTACATAGTTTGAACCTCTGTTTGTTCTACACAGAAGATTCCATAGAGTTACGTAAGGAGAATGGTATTAAGAAGAAATGGGTTTGTGACTATGGTAGGGTGAGATGATTTATGTCAGAATTTGAGTAGTGTCAGAATTTTACTATATTAGATAAATAATAAACATAATATATTACGATATTTCTAAAAAAAATTGTCGTTAAAAATTTGTCTTTTCGAAAGAATTGACTTTTCGTAAATTTGTCCTTATGCGAACAAATATTGTCGCGACGAACGCGAATCATACATATCAATCATACCAAAGACTAGGCTGTATGGGTATAAATTCTTTGCCTACTCGTGATTGTGTAAAAAACTAATCTAAGGTCTATAGCGTGGCGCTCCAGGAAATGACGCAGTTAACAGCCACCGCTACAATTCAAACAAGTGAACTTCAAGTGAAGTATAAGCAGATCAACTCCTGCTGGAAAGCCGATTCCTGCCTAGATTGAAAGCTAAGTATCCTTAGTTTGTAATAACTATTTCTCGCGTTGTTTTTCGATATGTTAATTATGAAGTGTGTTTGCATGTGTACCTCCCTTATCGAGGATCTGGCCAGATTCAAGGATGACTTACGACGACTTCGTATTAGGGAACAATTTAAATACCTATTATAAACCTATTTATCTATATCTATATATTATTTAGAGGTTAGGATGTCGTCGTGAGGGCATCCGTCCAAAATGAGAACGGGTGTCATATCTTTGCCTCCAATAGCCCTAGAGTAGGGTGAGGGAGGAGGATGATGGCTCTCCGTAGTGTTGTTGTGGTAATCCAAAAATACTGAAGGTGTGTGATAATAAAATATATAAATTATGAAAGTGATGATTACCAAAAGAATTGCCCAGCCTAGCTAACTGGGTGCTCCGGAGCTTATATACTTATTTACTGATATACTTAATATTATAAGTCCTTAAGGCCCCAACATATAGTGCGTTGGGAAAGTGTGTTATAAAGAAGGATAAGGGAGGTGAGGCATAAGTAAAATTATTAATAATGATGATGATGAGTTTGAGATTGTAACTGAAATCATGTGTAAGCCATAAGCAAGCTTGAGAGCATAAAGTAATCTTATTAACTAGTAAATTTCATAGTAAATAAAAGATAAAAAATATAAGACGCTGAGGATCTTAGTACGCGTGTGGTTGCGTTATACTTACCTATAATTACAGGAGGTGGATCAGAACCTGATAGAATGAACTTCCATGACTTCTCAACATGACAACGCAGTGGCCAATACGGAGCTAACATACATTCAACAGCAAAAGCGAAGCAGATGAAATCTGGTGAGTCATCAGATATTACGCTTATCGCGGCCATCCGAAGGGATGCGGTCGCGACATGGTGGAGATGCTGGGATATACAAGGAACACAGGACATAAAATTGAATTGATGTGCGAGCACACACATGAAACATATGAAGCAAGATCAAGCTACTACAGACTGAAAGAAGACGGAGAAGACAAAGATGAAGATATGAGAAGTCTGAATTGCTCCTTTCAAGATAATAGTTTGGCCCTGTGATGTCATGTATGAGAAGGTACTTGGAAGGATATGAGATTAAAATTATTTAATTTAACATTTTATTGGCATACCTACTTTAATTAAATGCTCTATTTTACAATAACATAATATTGTGTGTGGGGTTTGATATTTTAACTTGATATTTAATTTCAATTTAATTCTTTAATTTTGTTGAATATTTGTTCACCCTGTGAGCAGGTTTTTTTTTTGAGCATAAATTGTTATATTCTAAACCTTATATTGATCAAAAAACTATACAAATATAGTTATTTAAATTTACATAAGAATAGCATAGACTGTATTGTGCTTACAAATTTGCTTTGAGAATAGAATAGAATATACTTTATTGTACACTAAAAATAATAATACAGTAAATTTTAAAAAAAGAGATAGAAAGTGTACAATTGGGCGGCCTTATTGCTGAGTAGCAATTTCTACCAAGCAACCTTAGGGTGATCAGATTAAATAGTGAGACGGTTCTTTGCAAATAACATAAACTACTAACAAAGAGTAATTTTCCTTTTAACAGATAGGATACAGTATGATGAAATTTTACAGTAAATTGCAGAAACTTTTAATTTGCAGTGAACGGTTTGTTATGAATATTTTAGTAGAGGGTACGATGCAACAATGAGTTTTTATTAATTGTGTATAATTAGACTAATATTGTTATGTCCATTTATCTAATTACCTGTGTCAGGAACCAGCTAATACCAACATGAGGTTTATTGGTTGATACTTGTCATGGTTGGCATTGGTTTATAACAGGGCCCGTTATAAATCGATGACAGATGTAGATAATAGGATCCTAGACGTTGGTTATTGCAAGTCATTATGGAAAGTAGTGACGAAAAATTTAAATACTACTCTCATTGTTTATCGTATCGGCACAGGCACAGAATAAAATATACTGTACTACGGGGTACCGGTTTATAATTATAACTGCGCTAGATTTTTCAAATACGTTGATAGGTAGCCTTGCTACTTGTATATCTGTTTGTTGCGAATATATTTCTCTATAGTTCACACAATTAGTACATAAAATGAGATCTTGGCGGAAAGTATGATGAAGTAAATATTTTTTTTTTTCTCTCCGCGTGTTTTGAGAAAATCCTAATTTTATTAAACGGTATGGTAATAATATTTATCGGTAGCTGTCTAAAGGGACCTTTTCTATGGGAAAGGGAGGAGACGAACGAATACAATGTCGAAGTTTATTTAGACTTAATTTATAGATTACATTGTATCTTACCTATTTTAATTTTAACTATTTGAATCGTGAGTACATGGATATCATATTACATTTTGTTCACTTTCAACAGCGACATCGCGCTATCAATGCGAAACAGCTTGCTGCGAGCAATTTTGACCCGTACATCGGTGAAGTTGCATGAACAGTTGGCGGTTTTGCCTTGAAGGTCGTGGAATACGCTGTGACTACTTAAACTATAGACGTAAAAAATTTACAATTTTGAAATTAACTTTTTTATATAAAATTATGCAAAAAATTTAATTTATCTTCAACGATATCCAAGATACAGTAATCATTTCCATAATTTTTAGGCTAGATACGTTAGTCAATTGTTATGAAAAAAAATTAAAATATAATTTTAGAGCAGAAAAAACTTTAATTTCATAATATTACTTATGTAATTCATATAGACTTCATTGCACAGGAATGACACATAAATGTATCTTAGTACGGAAAGTTGTAAAAGGGCGGTCTTATTATTCCAGTCAACCTTTAAAGTTAGTAAGATGTAATAATTTACTTTCAAATTCAAAACTAGTAAAAGATAAAAATTATTTTTGTTTGTAATTGTTAAAAATCGCGAAATGTAATAAGTCGAATGAAATATTAAGTAGATTGAATCTTGTTTGATAGTAAATTGAATTTGATGGAGTTAGTGTCAATAACCTCTTTCATACTCGTAGTGACTTATTATTATTAGACATGCTCAAAACAGTACGTTAAAATGCCATATCACATTAATTATCACCTCCAAAAAGGTGATATCACCTCGTACCATTACACATTACCCTAAACATTGCCCGAAATGTTGAATGAATTTGTACGAAGAAATGCTTTGTAGTATTGTTCCATTCCGTATTTCCTACCGTAGCCAGCCGTAGCGTAGTAGAACACATTATTACCCGCCCGCGACTGAGACATTAGCATTATTCGAGATAGATAGGTAGCACACATTAAAAAAAAGGGGGTATTATTGTTTTTATTTTTTGCTAACTGACCGACAGAAGTTGATTTTCCTTCATTGTAGCTAATGTGTGATGTGTGCTGGTGTACTGGTTGGAGTACTCACGTGATATGTGATATCACATTATCTTTTATCGCATTATCTGATATTACTTTTGTGAAATCATACGCATTACCTACACATCTCTAATTCTTAACAAGTAGTGTATCACATACCGAGTTTTAGTAACAAACAAGTATTTATATCTGTTGCTATAAAATATGGGTAAATTTTATTTGCTTTGAAGTTATTGAGTAATTTATTATTCGGCTATTGAGTTGAAGGACATTGCTACGTTTGGATCGTACTTGTATTCTTTTAATAGTAAGTTTTTACTGATTAGCGATACTAGTTAGTACGCGTTATTATTATTATTATCATCATAACGTTACTTTTTATCCATTATTACAAGGCTTATAATTTTATAATAATATAAAATTTGGAGGGCCGGATATAATAGTTACTTTCCTAAATATAAGTATGTAGTGTAATCACTACATGGAAGGTTAATAAGCAGAAAAGTACAATTACTTTATTTGAATAGAGATACATTTGCCTATAATATTATAATTTGGACTGTTTTCAAAAGTTGCAAGTACTTAGATAATGCAGTAGTTAAAGAAAGATTCATCAACTTAGTTCTACCTGTGAAATAGATTATCGAATCGGAATTCGTGTAAAGGAAATAAGCAATAATGTCAATTGACAGTTTAACTAATTGAGTCTAAAATTTAAAGCTTTTAGAGTTGTTTTGTTATATAGAAGTACATAATAACATATATATATATAACTTTTTCTTTGACGCGTTTGACTGATTGTACTGTACAGTAATCTTGGATAATTAATTAGAATCAAGACTGACAAGTTCCTCTCCTTCCCAACCCCACAAGATGTTACAGCCTCGACAAAAACAACTACCTAGTTACTCGTACTTATGTAGATAAAAATTGTAACGTAATATTCTACTAATGAATGATATAAGTACTGATTCACTTGTATTATCTACGGTTCAAAATGAATTGAAGGATTAATTGAGAATTTGAATATTATAAACTAACTTTACTTTTTAATAATTTACTTTTGACAATGAAGTTTAGTTCCGAGTAATGAAGCGGATAATTTACATGCGGCTATTAAAGCTTATTTATTATTAATATAAAGGAATAAAATGAATATCTTATTTTATAAATTCGCGAAGGAATTTGTACAGAATTAAATAATAATAGTAACGTATCGATGTCAGCTAAATAAAAGTATGTTGCGTAAACGTAATAAAGTCCCTACCTACATTGACTACTAAATAATATGAGAGCACTTTGTTGTGTATTTGTTAAGGGACTAGTATACCAGTAGTAAGTCATGTAAAGTTTTGAACTCAAGTTAACGATTTAGGTATCAGTCGTGCTCAATTATGTTAATATGAAAATAGAGTACTTCATTGTTTGAACTATAATTGATGAATTTGTGATCGTCTGACATACCGTGGAATCGAGTAGTGACAGATAAGCGAGATAGATTAGTATACCATTCATTGAAGAACTTTATGCATTCTTACTTTAAAAGGGAAATAACTATGTTTAATTTCATTAGAGTCGCGAGTAGGGTTTGCAGTACCGGAACTGAACTGGATTTTTGAATTCCCGGTACTGGAGCCTACCCAGTACCGGGAATTCCCGGGAAATTTTGATACTTCGGTACTGGAAAAAAATGTTTAAATTGTAATTATTTTATGAGTATGATGAAATTAAGCACCCAAACACTTTTCAAAATATATAATTAACTAAGTAATTCACTAATTATAGCATAAATTCAGTAATTGAGATCTTTAGAAGAGAATACTTTGAACTCAATGCTCATAGCAAATCAAATATTTGTGATCATAATTAAATTTAGGCTTACACTCAGTTCAATCTATCATCATCTCAGCCGAAAGACGTCCACTGCTGGACAAAGGCCTCCCCCATGGATTTCCACAATGATCAATCCTGCGCTGCCCACATCCAGCGATTTCCCGGGACCCTCACCAGATCATCGATCTACCTCGTGGGAAGCCTGCCCACATTACGCGTTTCGGCGCGCGGCCGCCATTCAAGAACCTCTTTGTCTAACGGCCGTCGGTTCTACGTGCAATGTGCCCAGCCTGCTACTACATAAGTTTATCGATTCTTCGGGCTATTTTGGTGACTCTGGTTCGCCTGCAGATCTCATCATTCCTGATTCGATCATGTAAAAAACTCTAAGTATACCCTTTTCCGTCGCTTTTGGGTGACTTTGATCCTTCTTATTAGGCCCATCGTAAGCGACCACGTCTCAGATCCGTAAGTCATCACTGGCAACACACATTGGTCAAAGACTTTAAACTTGAGACACTCCGGAACGTCTACAACTTAAAGAGCAGAGTCTCCAACTTCAAGAGCAGAGTCTCCAACTTGTATTGCAGTGGTTTACTACACTACACTACACTACTACATGGGCGTTTGATATGACTTTTGTCTTCTCCATGTTCATCTTAAGAATCATCATCGAGAATTGTGCAGAGGTCCTCCAAGGTCTCAGCTATGACTACGATGACGTCAGCAAAACGATGGTGAGTGATGTAGTCGCCATTGATGTTGATACCATGTCCTTACTAGTCCAGAAGGTTAAAGACATATTCCAGTGCAGCGGTGAACAGTTTCGTAGAAATAACGTCTCCCTGTTTTACACCTCGCTGCAGCTGGATTGGTCTGAAGTTCTGATCCTGGAGTCGGACTGACATAGTATCGTTCTCGTACAAACACTTCAGCACCTCGATATACTGGTAGTTAATATGGAGCTGCAGCACTGCCCAAGTCTGAATAGAATCGAAGGCTTTCTCATAGTCCACGAACGCTAAGCATATTGGCTGGATATACTCTTCTGTCTTCTCTGGTCTGGTTCTTCTGGTTATAGTCTTCTGTATAACCTGTCGCAGCATGTGGATGTTTTCTATAGTACTAGTAGTCCTAGTAGTTGTTTCGAAAACCAGCTTGTTCAGGGGGCTGGAAGTCATCGAACTTGCGCGCGAGACGATTCGTGATGAATCTCAAAAACAATTTGTAAAATAGTCATTCCATGACTATATGTATTTCAATAAAGTTTCATACTATATCTTTAACAAACAATGCACAAAATATAACCCAATATATACAAACTCATCTAGATCCGATAAAATAAAGAAACAACAGTAAATATTGTACTTACTCACTAGTCTAAACAAAACACCACTACGTGTCGCAGTACCTACTAAGTTTGGTGCGGTACTGTGGCGGAATGGTCGAGCGGTAGGAAAGATGCGACCAACGAACCGAAAACTGCCAGATGGTACCGATTACTCTTGAATACAAATCGTCCACGTACTTCTGTCGTGGTTGCGTTCGCGCGCCTCACTTGCAGTTTTAAAAATCAAAATTTCGTACTAAAATTTTAGTATTTCTGCAGTACCGGGAATTCCCGGGACATAGTATAGATTTCCCGGTACTGTTTTTCCTTAAATTTCCCGGGAATTCCCGGTTATTTCAGTACCGAGAATTCCCGGGAGCAAACCCTAGTCGCGAGGTAATGAATACAGTTCTGTAAAATAATACCTACATAAATAATTTATAAAAACAATTTGAAATGGGACATTATATTATTTAGTTAATTAATATGCTATATAACGTCTACATAGTTAGTACTTAATGTAACAAATAATTGGTTCGAAGATTTTGGAAATCGGCCTGGATATTAATGAATAGAACAAAGTTAGCATTTGTTTTGTTTAAGGTTTATTATTGATGTCATAGTCCCGATCATTTTTGTTGAAAATATAAATATAGACACAACTTATAGAAAAGAATCTAAATGTTGTTGTAATTATCGATCCGAGTTGTCGAGATAAACAAGGTTTTTTCCGAGTAGTAAGGTGATTTAATGATTGGTTGAAAATAATTATACTTTTATAAAGTTCGTTTATGACGTTTGAAATCGTAAAAGTTTTAGAGTAGTAGGTACTAGGTACCTATGGTTTGATCATGAAGTTTGAAATCGCGATGATTCGATGCTAAGAGCGACGCGATTACATTCTTGATAGTTCAAAATATAATAGTACAAGTATTTCTATTTGTGGTGTTCTTTATCGGATATTTGACAACGAGTGCAATTTTAATCAATTATATAATTGAACAATAAAGTCGTTATTTATTTGCTAAGAATTTGTAACGTAACTGAGCACATAAGTACGGTTATACGAAGATTTAATTTGTTCGAAACATGATAGATTAATAACTAGTAGATCGCTAAAAGGTAGATTGAAGTAATATATCTGTAATATTATTCATCTAACTAGATAAATCGTCGTGCAGTATCACTGATTATCATTAAAAAAAGGGTTTATAGTGAATCGAACATGGTTAGTGAAGAAAAGATAATTCGGCAGGAAATTAATAACTCTTAATACGATTTGTTTAGTAAATAAATGAAATGTCAAGTTCAAACATTTCTTTACATAAATTATAGAAATAATAGTTGTCCAGTCGTATGAAAACTGTATACGGTAATAATAGATAAATATTCTTATCTATACATGTTGCTATAATATACTGAATAATGAAAAAGATTTTTGACAGTTTTAATTTGCTTGTTTATTATTGCGGAAGATACTTAAAATATCAAGTATTAATGGAGTTAGATAACTTTGAACATAAAATATTTGATGATTGATAGTATCATTAATATGGATAGTATAATTATATATACACGAATTAAGATTTGAGTCATTAAGAGACGAGACAGTAAAATTCCCAAACTCGAACGGAAACTGAAGTTAACGTATTGGATCTAAGAAAACGGGCGTGACGCATAATATGTAACTATGCGATAATCGAAAGCTACGAAAAGGAATCGAAGAGAAGATAATTTAATCTTTAAAGAAAACTATGCGATGCGATGGAAAACTATGCGATACAAAGGAAAAGGATTTAAATGTTGGAATTTGAAGATGTTACAGTTGATCAGTTGAAGCAATGATGAAACACGGGAAATAATGAGGAATAAAAAGCGACGACACAACGATTACGACGACGACGTGCGATTATGGCAGAAATGTCGGCAAACTCAATTGGTAAGGAGATCACAGCCAGAAGGTAGAGATAGATAGGCCATACTTACTACGTACATGCGCAAGGAGGGTGAGCATCCCGCTAAAACTGCCAGGAGAAAACCGGGTAGACCTACTATGACGTGGCATCGATCTAAAAGCGGCCGGAGTTACGTGGAGTGAAGCCAAGGCCACGGTGCAGGACAGGGGGAACTGAAAGAATCCCTTGAAGGCACTATGTATGCCCTGGGTACTTAAAGATTCCAACAACAAAAACAACAACACAACGATCCGATGATGGATCTAGTACAATGATGGTAATAATAAGGAGATGTAACTCTGTGGCAAAGTTACAGTTCTACGAGCTGGTCTAAGGAGAGTCTACTTGAAGAGATATGAAGTTTAATTCGGAGGATATTAAGTTACGTTGAATAAATAGGATAGTTAGCAGTGTATTGGTGCCCGTGGATAGTATTCAGAAGCTGTTACTGTTGTTCAGAGAGACACTCTCTGAAGAGAAGAAGAAAAGAAAGAAACACTGCTGGTTCGATAGAAACTCTAAAGTAAACTAGACGGAAAGGAGCTGTATTTGAATACAGTAGAAATTCATCATGACCATAGTTTAATCACGAGTTCAAGACAGCACAAAACTAAGGAAAATGAAGACGGATATTATACAAATACACATAAGTAATACTTTATGGTGAAGATTGGGAGAATAAGAATATTAGATCGACCTAATAAAAATGCTGTAGAATATTGTAGTTTCTTATTGTCAGACGATAGTTGTTGGTCTTTGTTACAACAACAATTTTTTCCTGTCGCGGGAGGTTCTTCCTTCCTAAAACGGTAGGAAGAAAGTCTCATGATGGAGTCTGAGTAACACAACATTTGAGTAAAATAACATGAAGTAGATAAGGCGAACTGCATTGTGGAGTTGGTTATTACGTCGACGGAAATTCTGCGGACAATTATTGGGTGTAACTTTACGGAAAAAAGAAAAATACAGATTGCAATGATTGCTCAAGTGATATCGGATAAGGACAGACGATTATTGAGAAGACAAGGCTACCTACTATACGAGATATAATAGTAGCCAGCCACTAGGGGAACACCAACAGGAACCACGAAGGGGAATGCCAACAGGGATTGAATAAGATGATGTTCAAACTGAGAAAAGGAGAGAAAACACGATTATTTACACTGTTGTAAATCAGACTATAACTGAATATATTAGAAAATGCCTCGAATATGAGACACAAATAGATGAAGTTACGAAGCATTCTGATTTCTTGACTATAGGAAGATGTATCACACAGGAAAGAGCTCTTCAAAAAACCTGAAACACAAAGAACAATCACAAAAAGGAAATTAATAAAAGAACACTAAAACAATTAGAAGAAAAGAAAAAAAAAAAAAAAAGAAATGTTCATAAATAGATACTTACCCAATCTTCGGGAATGTTACAGACACTCGCCTAAGGAACCTAGAGTAAAATCCGACCATGAGCCACAAATTGAGCAGATAGTCCAAATAAAGGATGACCATTGTAGCGTAGCTATACTTAAAGTATATGACAAGGAATTCATCAGATCCATCGCGCAACTTTAACTCTTCGAGGTCGAAGAAAAAGATGAGGTGAAGATACCTGCATGCAACGACATCTTAAAGTGAGTCACCAAGCATAGTATCTCCAAAAATGAATGAACCAATGAATATGCCACATATAGGAGTAATTGAAGAGTCAAATATACTCAAGATAAGATAATGGAAGAAGTTCCAAGAAAGAGCGAGCCATTGAGAAGATTCGTCGATAGACTCGCAGCTTAATAACCTTGTTATAATCTTCGGGGGCGGGAGTGTCGCGACGAACGCGAATCATACATATCAATCATACCAAAGACTAGGCTGTATGGGTATAAATTCTTTGCCTACTCGTGATTGTGTAAAAAACTAATCTAAGGTCTATAGCGTGGCGCTCCAGGAAATGACGCAGTTAACAGCCACCGCTACAATTCAAACAAGTGAACTTCAAGTGAAGTATAAGCAGATCAACTCCTGCTGGAAAGCCGATTCCTGCCTAGATTGAAAGCTAAGTATCCTTAGTTTGTAATAACTATTTCTCGCGTTGTTTTTCGATATGTTAATTATGAAGTGTGTTTGCATGTGTACCTCCCTTATCGAGGATCTGGCCAGATTCAAGGATGACTTACGACGACTTCGTATTAGGGAACAATTTAAATACCTATTATAAACCTATTTATCTATATCTATATATTATTTAGAGGTTAGGATGTCGTCGTGAGGGCATCCGTCCAAAATGAGAACGGGTGTCATATCTTTGCCTCCAATAGCCCTAGAGTAGGGTGAGGGAGGAGGATGATGGCTCTCCGTAGTGTTGTTGTGGTAATCCAAAAATACTGAAGGTGTGTGATAATAAAATATATAAATTATGAAAGTGATGATTACCAAAAGAATTGCCCAGCCTAGCTAACTGGGTGCTCCGGAGCTTATATACTTATTTACTGATATACTTAATATTATAAGTCCTTAAGGCCCCAACATATAGTGCGTTGGGAAAGTGTGTTATAAAGAAGGATAAGGGAGGTGAGGCATAAGTAAAATTATTAATAATGATGATGATGAGTTTGAGATTGTAACTGAAATCATGTGTAAGCCATAAGCAAGCTTGAGAGCATAAAGTAATCTTATTAACTAGTAAATTTCATAGTAAATAAAAGATAAAAAATATAAGACGCTGAGGATCTTAGTACGCGTGTGGTTGCGTTATACTTACCTATAATTACAGGAGGTGGATCAGAACCTGATAGAATGAACTTCCATGACTTCTCAACATGACAACGCAGTGGCCAATACGGAGCTAACATACATTCAACAGCAAAAGCGAAGCAGATGAAATCTGGTGAGTCATCAGATATTACGCTTATCGCGGCCATCCGAAGGGATGCGGTCGCGACAAATATAGAATACTAAACGTTGTTAAAATGATGGTGAGTACCTATTTTAAGATGCGATAGTCGGCCTCTAGAGCCTAGCATCTTAGTGAATGTATTTCCGCCGTTACAAGGGCATTAGTATCAGTCACATTTGTGACCAACCCAAGTAACGTGGATGTGTTTGTGTCTGTAAAATGTGAGTAATGTGCTTGTAAAGTAATAATATGTTTGTGTTGCAGGTGAAATAAATAATAAATAGGTATAATAAATGGGAGATGGAAATGAAAATGAAAATCTGTTAGTGATGATGATTGAAATAAGGAAAAGAACACAAATAAAGCAGATAAACACAACAAACCCTACCTAATACAGTTTAAAATGAATAAAACTTTAATAAACGTTTTAGTGTGTAGTTTTTCTTTCTTCTTTCTTCTTCATATCCGGGTGTAGGCATCCGGCAGTAGGCAGTAGGCAGCTAGGCTTCTCACTGCGACGTCAGGATCTTCCAGCGGGCACAGCAGCAGCTGCAGCCGTCCGCTGTCAGGCAGCCGTCGTCGCCGACCTGAAGAGTGCTGTGGGGTGCTTGAGGGGTCCGGGCTGCTACATCAACCGCGGGCTGTTCTGTCCGGCGGTTTTTACGCCAATGAAGAAGAGATTTATTACCTCCAGGGCGTAGAGTTTTTACCCGTTGGCGCCATTGTGGCCTTTCTGCCAGCGGTTTTTTCCATCTGGAACTTACAAAATGGGTCGAGGAGCACGTAGGGGCGCCATTGTGGCACCCGCGGCTCGCCAGATATGGGCGAGCCAGCGAGCGCGCACAAGAAGTGAATAACACGATGAAAAGTAGATGAAAACACAAAAGCACAGACGATAAATATGTATTATATGTATATAGGTAAAGGTTGAAAACTGCTTGTCGACAAGGCTAGATTAAAAATGATTAGACGTTTACACAGAAATTTGGAACTCGGCCGGCATGGCCGAGGGGTAAGCGAAAAGTGACTAGAAAAATGGACGAAATGACGGATGACTGTTGACTGAATTCCAAAATTAAATATATTCGAATTTAGACGAGAATGGTAAATGAGGTGAGAATGAGGCAACGAGGTGGCATGGTAATGCACCACGTTACAAACCTATCTCACAAACCCTGGTGTCAGAATTATTGAGCCGCCTGATGCACAAGACAGGGCTCCTTTAACAAGTTTATCCGTAGATACAGTTAGTTTATCTGAAGAGTGCGGGCGAGCCATACTTGTAGTGTAGTGCGTCTAGATACGCGCGTACACTTGTGTGCGTACTACTAAACTGAGCTACCTAGTACTCGTACTATTATTTATTCTGTGGTACTGATTTTCGGCCTTAGTCGACCACGCTGGCCCAATGCGGGTTGGTCAACTTCACAAACAACCCTTGAATTACTTCGCAGGTGTGTGCAGGTTTCCTCACGATGTTTTCCTTCACCGTAAGAGCGTCGAATAAACGAACATATGAATTCGAAAATCGAAAACACATTGGTACGTGCCGAGGTTCGAACCCACGAACTTCTGAATGGAAGTCAACGGCCCTAGCCACTAGGCCACCGACGCTCTCGTTTTAGGGTAGGCTCGAGCCCCTCGGTGGGGACATGTATGAGCTGTTAATGATGATGATGATGACTGATTTTCGACCTCTACATTTTTATTATATCCTACCTAGACTTTAAACCAGATACAGGATGATCGAACTTGCAGTTAGTACTAAACGATTAAACACCCATTAAATATCCGTAGTTAAAACACATTATCAGTTTGTAATCTATCACTAATCAATAAGGTTTATTTTCGTAGCCAAACGACCTAGACCACGTCATTAGTCGGCATTCCTCTTAACCCCTCGGGACTATTTACTAAACAGTCATTTAAACACCGTGAACTGTAACTGGTTTTTTATCCGCACCATAGTAGTAGCACAGAAGAAAATAATAAATAGTAGTACTCATCCGACACGTTGGTCCTAGTGGCTAGGCCCGTTGACTTCCATTCCGAAGTTCGCGGGTTCAAACCTCGGCACTTACCAATGTGTTTTCGATTTTCGAATTCATATGTACGTTTATTCGACGCTCTTACGGTGAAGGAAAACATCGTGAGGAAACCTGCACACACCTGCGAAGAAATTCAAAGGTTGTGTGTGAAGTTGAACAACCCGCACTGGGCCAGCGTGGTCGACTAAGGCAGTAGATATAAATTGCGGGTTCTGGACCACAAAAACCAGTATAAAGTAGACCCCTGTGTTGGTAGTAGAATGTATGGATGGAGGTGTCTGGTTAAAGTGGTCGGTCGTAAAATTTTCCCACGATGGCAAGTTTGAAGGCCAAATGTAGAGCTGTATGTAGGTAGTTGAATGAAGGGAATGAGAGTTCTTTAAGGCTGGCTGGTGAGGGATAGTGTATGTGTGTGCGTCGGTGTGAGGTAGTGAGTGCGTAGGTGCGGTTGTAATCAAGGAGGATATGATGATAATGGTGGTGATCTGTGTAATGTATGGTGTAATGTTGATGCGGCGTGTCAGTATATGT
Source organism: Teleiodes luculella (assembly GCA_948473455.1). Classification (NCBI taxonomy): domain Eukaryota; kingdom Metazoa; phylum Arthropoda; class Insecta; order Lepidoptera; family Gelechiidae; genus Teleiodes; species Teleiodes luculella. The sequence continues at coordinate 16,844 of CAOKYR010000254.1, read as the reverse complement.
TGGTTAAATGGAAATACTAGAGAGCTGCAGAGTGCGCGCGTGTGCGTGTGTGTGTGTTGTCGAGGTCGATGTCGACGACGACGTCGATGCCGTTGTCGTGGTGGTAAAGAAGAGGTGGTGATGTGTGCGTTGTCGAGGACGATGTCGACGACGCCGTCGATGCCGTTGTCGTGGTGGTGGTAAAGATGAGGTGTGTGTGTGTGTGTGCGCGTTGTCTTGGACGATGTCGACGACGATGTCGACGACGATGTCGATGCCGTTGGCGTGGTAGGTTGGCTGGCCGGCTGGCTGGCTGGCTGGTAAGCGATAGTTTATTTTATGTTAAATACATACATACCTATATATATATATATATATAATTATAATATGCCGCCGCCTACTGAACAAAATTATCAACGCTTGCGGTGAGTTCGCTAGATAATATTTTTATATGCCTGGTTGTTGTTGCTATGTACCTATATATAATAAAAGGAACAATATATATGATATTTTTTCTCTTTTTTTACTGTATATCTGTTACTCGGTTGATACTAACGTGTCTCATCTAATTCATAAAAATGTTTGTTTGTGAATATTGTGATAAAAAATTTACTCGAAAAAGCAGCGTACGTCGTCACGTGCTGGATTCCTGTAAGAAGCATCGTGAAATAGTTAGAGAAGATTGTAAAAAATATGATTTTTTGACATTAAAAAAACCCTATAACATTGTGATCGCTGATGTGCAAGGGTTCAAACTCGGTGAAAAGTTTATTGCGAAAGACATTGCAGTTATATCTCGAAAACCATGGCCGTTTTGTATCACAGCTTCACCTCCATATCCACGTAGTGAATTAACTAAATCAGAAAGACAGCAATTGTCTTGGATTGAAAAAAACAAGCAAATGCTTTGGAATGAAGGTGTTGGTGATTATTCAAATATACGCCTATATTTAGATATGTTTGACCTAGCAAATAAAATTATTTATGTAAAAGGATCGGAAAAAGTTAAATATTTTGAGCAATTTAAGTTTCCTAATTCCATTGTGTGTAATTTAGAAGATAAAGGCTGTCCTAGCATAAAGGAATTGTACAAAGAATATTCTAAAAACCCATATATACAATTTTTCTGTGAATATCATTATAAAACAAAAAATAAGTGTGCGAATAAAAGTGTTCTTTGTTTAGCAAACTGGTGTGCAAGAAATAATATATACGAGTAGAGGTATATACAATAAAAAATATAATGTAAAATTTACACTAGTGATTTCATAAGACATAGATAATAATAACATTGTAGTAATTTAGGTCGTGGGACACACATCCCACACATATCCTGTGATAACGATTTTGATTTTATGCAGTCATACATTATTTAGCACAGTTCTCACTCTCGAGTGTAACGCGCAGAAGGGTTTCAAATTTTGAAAATGTTTATTACAAACATAATTCCTTTAATGGTTTATTTAAGTATTCAGAATCAGGAGGATGGACAAACAAAAGTATTAAAGTTGCCTCCTATAGAACAAGACATGTTTTTATCACTATGTGAAAACAACGCGTCCTGGATTTTAAATAAAGTGAGTGTAATTGGTAATCAAATTGAGGGCGGATCACATCGCCCCCGCCGCGATATTAGCGTTAAACATGTGTTTAACGATAAAGAATTTGTTCAAGTAATAAAAGATGATTTTGGAATTGAACTCACTTTAAGAGTAAATAAAGATAAATTAATGTCGAGCGCAACAACGACCTCAACCACTATGCCACCACCACCACCACCACCATCACCTACTAATCCACCTCCATCATCATCATCGTCGTCGTCGTCGTCTCCAGTATCAAGAACACTTTCATCATCTCCATCAACAAAAAAAGATGATTGTGATGAGTATAAACACATGCTGGAGCAAATGGTAACTTGGGGACTAGATGAAATAAATAAAATAGAGCATCTGGAAAGCGACAGTGAGGTATGCACATTAGCGCTTCCTGCACGCGAGAGGTTAGTATTTCACTTAATGTATTTTATAATAATAATTTTGTGAATAGTAGGTAGGTAGTGATAGTGGTTTGCATTGCGTAATATTTTTTATTCCCTGAGATCATTTTGCTATCAATAAGCCACATCCGCTGAGATAAAACCATTATAACGACTAATATTTTTAATTGTATTTTTCATTTGCGTGAGAACTTTTGTTATCAGTAAACGGGTATAAAAACCGCTATACTCTAAAAGAGGGCTACAGTTCAACGTTATATTCACAGTGTTCGTTAGTGTCATAAAAGTTGTAAGTTTATTTTTAATTAAAAAATTTAAAAAATGAGTGACAGTAAACTGAATATACTTAATAATATAAAAAGCCATCAATGGCTAAAAATGGCGGATATCGTGCAGGATCAACCTTATTTGATTAAAAGAGCCATTTTAATGACATCTAATTATTGCCCGACTTCCATGCAAGTAATTTTAGTAACCAGTGCAGGATATATAACGCTGCCATCGAGGTACAATGACCTTGATGTGGAGTTGTTTAAAGAATTGAATGATGGTAGAACTTGCTTCATTAAAAAAGAAGCAATAAGAAAAACCTGGAATGTGGCCTTTGAAAAAGTGGAAAATTGTCATGGAGTAGTATTGTAAATGTGAGTAATATTTAATTTGTTTTTTTCTTTTCAGATCGGATACCGGACTTTAAATTTATAAAATCTGTTTTACTTAATTATTTCAATAAATAATAAAATAAAAATCAGGTAAAACATTAGATTAATTTTGAAAATATTTATGTTCTCATTTCTATATCTCAGTATACATTAAATTATTAAAAAAAGTTAAATTTTGTAAGTGTTTTATGTAAGTATATTTTTTTATTATAGATCCATCATGTGTGAGGAAAATATTGATGAAATTGATGATGATGAGCAAAGAATTCTAGAAGAAGTAAACACATACAACATTACATGTAAGGACAATTGGCTATTACATTTAAGAAGTAATGTACTCCTAACACAATGGCGTCAGCGTATTCCTCTGCGCACGCTTGCCAATGAAGTAGCACGGTTTCTGCAAAGCCTCTACTTCCGAACGAATTGTCATCAGTATAATTTAATCTATCGCATGTGGGATGATATCCACAGTGAGATGGAGGAGGCTGTTGGAGATGAAAATGTCAACTACAGTGAGTGGTATGCGAAATTAGATAATATCATTAGCGCTAGTTGTTTCGCTCACATTGAATTTTGTGAATCAGCATATATAAAATTGTTAAATGTCATGTTTTGTGTATTAGGTGACTATATTTTGTTTGAGGATATGCTCAGTTCATTTTATGAATAACTCTGTTTGTACGCGTGCACATTTCTTCTAGCAACTTTCTTTACACAATGTTAAGATATAATTATTATTCCTACTATGTACATAGTTTTAAGTTTTTTATACTAATTTGAAACTTGTAATAACCGTAATATTATAATTTTAGAATTAATTTTAAAAAAACAAATGTAATCATAGTTTTAGATCTTCTTTTTCTTCTTCTTAGTGATAAACAGAAAATTGTAATCAACATTATTTTATAATCATGGTTTTAGGTTTTAGGTCTTTTATTAATAAATAAAAAAATGTAATCAGTATAAATTTAAAACCAATGTTTTATTTACAACATCATCCTTTATTAAATAAAATATAATGATAGTAAACTATATAGGTACACTAAGTATACTTTAATTTTATACAATATTATTTTTATCAATCCAACTTTTTTCATTCAAACCAAGCCACTTAACATAGACTTTATTTCCTTTTCGCTTTAATACTTTCTCCACTAGATACACATCAGGATATTTCACTTTTTGAAGCTCCTCTTTGTAGAAAGATCCCAAAACTGGTTCTTGTTTCCCATCTTGAAGTAGATATGTAACGGGATTAGTATTTTGTATTTTTCTTATTTGAAATATTTCAGTACTCCAATTGCCTGTATAACCTTTAGCAAAGATAGATTTATATTTGCTTATTCGCACACGATCTCCGACCTTGAACTTGCCATATCCTCTAACCTTGATATGATTATATGCTCCAGTTAACAGCTGACGAGCGTTATCAGACGTTACAGAGCTAGGCGCCACACCGATAGTACGATGTATTTTATTATTATATTTTTGTAGCAGCTCAGAGAGATAATGTTTCCATTTATAATTTCCACTCAAACTAAAATGTTGCCAAAGCCAGTGTTTTAGAGTTCTAATTAGTCTCTCCGCTATAGAAGCTTTCATTATACTGAATGTAGAGTAGTGGTTAATATTATACTTTTTCATTAGACTTGCAAATGTGGAATTGAAAAACTCTGTACCATCATCAGATTGAATGTTTTTCGGTTGTCTATAATTATTATTATCGTCGCTCAGTTTAAGAATTCTCAACATTGCCTGTGCAACTTCATTAGCTTTCTTAGTCTTCAAGGGTTGCGCCCAAGCATATTTGGAAAAGGTATCTATACAAATCAAAATGTATTTGTATCCACCATTTTCTCGAGCATACTTTTGCATATCGATCAGATCTATCTGCCACGTGTCATCCATCCCCTTCTGTATAAAACGTCTTCGGGCAAAGTTCTTCCTAGCATACTTATGTATTTCTTTTACAACTTGAGCTTTACTCATATTATCGGTTTCACAAAAGTTAGGTAGGTAGGAAGGAATCTAATGTTTAGGTTTATCAATTTTTACGGGAGTGACTACCGGTTTCTGTTTTGGTAGGCTAGTAACACTGCTGCTGCTGCTGCTGCTGCTGCTGCTATGTTTTGATAGTTCGTCTACTCGTTTAATGAGTAAATCCAACTTTGTTCGTAAGTTCTCTATTTCGTGTTTATTAAATTTCGACTTTGCTAAACACAAGTTACATATTTCATCCAATTGCGCTTTAGTAGTCGCATCATTTTTAAGTAGAGCTCTCGCAACAAACGATAAACGTTTGTTTTCACAATTAACAGACTGCTGCTTATCTTTGTGAATAGCGTTTTGTATAAAAGGCGTATATTCTTTTTTATTCGCCTGCAGATAATGTCCGAACTTGTTAACGGGCATTTTGATAATGTAATTTTTTTTAAAATCAGTTTAATATAAAACACCAGCCTCGATTAGTTCCTCGATAATGGAATTTATCTCATTATCATGTCCACTATTTCCAGCATTCTGTGATGCAATAAGTAAACGCAATCTATCCACCATCTCATTCACATCATCCCAGTAGACATAATCTGTTTTAGGATGGAATCGTTTTAGAGCCAATGGTAAGCCTTTTCCATGCTTTGTTGTTGTTGTTGCAGCTGCTGCTGCTGCTGCTGTCCTTAGTGGTTCTTTAATAAATTTTATATATTTATCACCTCTATGTCCCATAACTTGTCCGTCACTCTTGAAACCGCGACGATGAGCATGAGTGAGATGTAAAATCGTTTTATAGTTATTTTTATCTTGTATAGATATATGTGTTTCGATAGGTTGCCTTTGAAACAACAACTCCATCAAACCCGGTGTTGTATCAAATTTTTTACCCGCTATTATCATATGATTATAGTTATCCTTAAATGTAACTTTTTCTTTACCAAGATAAAATTCATTTGCTTTATAGAATATAATACCATAGTTTGGTTTTTCGAGGGACTTATCAGCATTTCGCCTTTTCAAATGTTCATCTAACAACGAACGTAAACTTTTATCGGATGAATTAACATCATCACCACCATCATCACCACCATCATCACCACCACCATCACCACCACCACCGTCATCACCAACATCATCATCATCAACAACATCATCCTCATCATCATCATCATCATCATCATCATCATCATCATCATCATCGTCGTCGTCAATATCTGAAGAAAAACTCTGAAAAGATTCATCACCTTCACCCATGCTGCTAGGCTGTTTGTTTTCTTTCTCAGTCTTTATCTCAACTTCTGATTTCGGTTTTGTGATTGTTTCAGTTTTAATAGATTTTTCATTAAGTAGATTATTAAGCGGTTTCGTAATAGGCTCAAAAGTTTTCTCCATAGCGTCTGAAAAACTTGATTTTTCATCTTTCAACGCTTTCAGTTTTGCTCGAACTGCTTTGACAGAAGTTAACAATTTTCTTTTAGTTTGCTTATCACCAAACATCCGTTCGGGTGAAGACATTGTAAACGTATGAGCAATCTTAATGTTTTTTTTCGCTTTTAATAGTGGTTAAATTATTGTAAAATAATAAAATTATCAAAGTTTTTACGATAGCGCCCCTTGTTGATATCGCAATCTTTGTTTATTAAAACAAAGGAATATCGCTCCTCCCAACAGCAACGACAAATATCTTGAAATTTTTCCCATGACATGTCAGTGTTGACATGATCGTCGTAAGCATGACGTAGATTTAATTCATCTTGTTTAAAGAGTAAAATGAGATTTGCATTATCGCGTACCAATTGTTTAGGTATCTTGCTATAGGTTTGACAGAGATAAAAACACTCCATGTTCCGATGACGCCCCATTGCAAAATATTGACGTATAGCTTCTTGATTTTCGAGGGCTACATCGTCAAATATGATAACGCTATTCATTTCCGCATCTTCAGGCGGTACGACTTCACTCTTATCTGAACATTTGTAAAAATTTAACCCATCTACTTGTTTAAAAACCTCATCTAAAAAAGTATACTTTGGTTGTAGTAATGATTTTGAATAGAGGTAAACTGTTTTATATTTAATACCTGTAGGATTGAGAAGAAGAGTGAGTAAAACATTAGTTTTACCACAACTGGAGGGACCGCATATTAAACATCTAATACTGTTTGGAAGTAGAACACCGTGTCTTTTTCCTTTCTCACAACCCCCCTCCTTTATATTCCAATCTTCAACTTTTAAACACGACGCTTGCTTTTTAAATTTCATTTTATACTGTGAGTTGAACGAGAGCGTGGTCTCTTATATAATTATTAAAAAAAATGGAGTTTTTGCTTCTGGGTCCAGATTATAGAGATCTACAGATACCGACGAAAGAAGAGTTGAAAAATATTTCTAAGGGACTTCTTTTGAAGACTTGTGTTAAAATGTTGCCTGAATTGGAACACATTCTTCCGGACCACTTAAAAAACGATCCCGAAGTAAACCAACACTTTATTTGTCATACACATCATCATTTATTAAACAGCAATCCTGAAGAGACGCAAATCGATATACCTTGGTATATCAGAAAGCGCTGCCCACACTGTTTAGAAGAAAAAGAAAAATCAACATCAGCAGCGGCGGCAGCAGCAGCAGCAGCAGCAGCAACAGATCTTGAGTCAAGGAACAACAACAACAACGACAACCAACCTGAAACTGAGATAGATACATCGTATATAAACGAAGACAATCCTCCACAATCACCATTACAGGAAACCATCTCACGTGGTGATTGCAACATGTCATGTTGTTGTTCTCTCAAGACAATCTCAAAGTGGTAATTGTACATAATATATATAAATATGCTGATCCATAGCACTAATACATCAGTCAATCGGAAACGGGTGAGAGGAGCGGGCTTTGTCAATAGTCTGATAAACAAATTACCGTTTGAATTACATTTACCCGGCTACAATTATTGCGGACCTGGTACAAAACTACGTAAACGATTATTACGCGGTGATAAAGGCGTTAACGAACTGGACGAGGCGTGTAAACGTCACGATATCGCTTATGCTAACAACCCATCATCGTTGGAGGAGCGACACAAAGCTGATTTAGAATTAGCCGAAGCGGCTGAAAAACGATTTCAAGATTCGAGCGCTAGTTTTGGAGAGAAATTAGCTAGTTTGGCTGTGAATAAAATCATGAAACAAAAGGTGAAACGTGGAATGGGCGTTTCTTTCGCTCGAGTGGTGAAAGAGAGTCGGCGAGCGATAAAAAAACATCTTGGCAGGAAGACCAACGGCAACAGACCGGTTAATAAGACTCAGTTATTGAGAACAGCTCTGAAAGCGGCTAAAAAAACCGCTAAGAAGGGACCCGTTGTAAAAACCCCTAGGGTGATCCCTTTACCGAAAACGGGCGGTTTCCTGCCGTTGATACCGCTTCTGAGCGCTTTAGCAGCTACGGGTACTTTAGCCGGTGGGGTTACAACTGCGGCTAAGAACATTTACGATATGGTTACTAGGAAAAAGCAGGGTCAGAGTGCAACGATTGGCAAGGGGTTATATCTACGACCCTACAAGCAGGGTATGGGGTTATATCTCAGCCCGTACACACCAAAAAACTGATAATTAGCTCTCTTCATAACCGCCGCCGGTTAAAAAACATTCTACCTAGAAGTGGTAAAGCTCTCACAGATATTGACATAAAGAAGTGGGTGCAAACACATAGTATTCCACATTTTAGAGGTATTTTTATGAGAGACTCTTTACCATCATCATCATCATCATCATCATCGAGTGGAGCACCATGGTTGAACGAAACCGGTATCATCAACCTGGACGAGATGAAGGGAGCGGGTACACATTGGGTGGCCTATGCTAAAATCGGAAGCCGTTGTATATACTTTGATAGTTTTGGTGATTTAAGACCGCCTAAGGAGTTTGTGTTGTATATGCGAAGAAGCAGGCCTGTCACGAATATAGAGTACAATTATACTAAATTTCAAAGAAGCGATCAGATAAATTGCGGTCACTTGTGTTTAAAGTTTCTGTGGAATATGAAATCTTATTTTTCTAAGTATGCACCCACACATGATTTTATATAAATACAATATATATATAATAAAGATTCAACTCTATTGTTTTATTTTACTAGAATCCTCTTAACGAGTAAGTCGGTTGATACAATGTCTCCACCCCCACCCACATCATTTTCGATAACGTTGAGCGGTGACTCATCTGAATTATCCGCAGAGTTTATGCCTCCCATAGAGTTGATAGATGGGGAATACGAGTGTGGTTTAATTTACTTGAAGACCTACAATTCCATACCCAATGTAGATAAGAATAATAATTTATTTCACTATGGTGATAAGGTAATACAAATACCTGAAGGCGCTTATGAATTGGATGATATCTTTAAATATCTTAATAACGCTATGTTGGAGTTGTCGGAAAACGATCCATTCAAATTAATTGATATGGAGGCTAACGTAAACACCGCCAAGTGTAAGATATTTTCTCCGAGTTTAGATATTTTCTTCAATAAACCTAACTCTATCGCACCGTTATTGGGGTTTTCACCTACTATTTTGAAAGCGGGGGAAGCGCACTGGTCGGATAAACAGATAAATATAGTCACAACGAATACTATAAGATTGGAATGCAGCATAATAGAGTCTTCATTCATCAACGGAAAGCCAGCGCACATATTACATGAATTCTCTCCATCTGTCCCGCCTGGATTTCAAATAATCGAGTGTCCTTCAAACGTTGTTTATCTACCCATAAAAGGTGATCACATTAACCGTGTTGACATACGTCTATTGAATGAGCACGGTAATCTTGTAAATTTTAGAGGAGAAAATATTTCTCTTAGACTTCACATAAAAAGAAGATCTGATTAATTATTGTCACACACACACATACAATGATTGTGTATAAAAGTCCACAAGAGAAAGAAAATGAGATCAGTATACATCGAGGTGTAACAAGAGCAGCAACAACAACAACACCTTTGATTACCACATCGATATCACCTAAAAATAAATTGACTCTAACAAATAAATTATTCCTGAAATCGTTAGGCTTAAAAGTTGCACCATCGCCGTCATCATCATGCCTTCGAAATCAATCCTAAATATCACAGAAAAGGTACATTTCGATAATAGTATTGAGAGTGTAGAATTTCACTCATTCAATCCCTATCACAACTCATTCAAAAATAATGATGAGATACGTATTTCTATCAACCGGCAAGATTTAATAGTGTTACCCAGCGAGAGCTATCTACTGGTGGAGGGAAAAGTGAATTCAGACACCATCTTTTCTAACAACGCACCCGCTTATCTGTTTCAAGAAATCCGCTATGAAATAAACGGAGTTGAGGTGGACAGATCTAGAAATTGCGGTATAACCTCCACCGTGAAGGGTCTTATCTCTTACAGAGATGGGGCTGATAACGCTTTAGAGAACGCCGGATGGGACTTGGGATCTATTTCCGCAATCACCGATGGCGACTTTAGTTTTTCCATTCCACTCTCGCATATGTTGGGGTTCGCTGAAGATTATAAAAAAGTGGTAATGAATGCTAAACATGAGTTGATTCTAAATCGAGCCTCCACTAATTTAAATGCAGCAACATGTTTGGCGGCTAAGACTATTTCCATTGACATCGATCGCGTAGTGTGGCGGGTGCCGATTGTAAAAGTGTGTGATGAAGAAAAACTTCATCTTATGTCTATCATGGAAAAAAACATTCCATTGCCTATTGCATTTCGCACGTGGGACTTGTATGAATACCCTACGCTACCCACATCACAAAAACATGTGTGGAGCATTAAAACTACAACACAGTTGGAGAAACCGCGTTATATCATAATCGGATTACAAACCGGTCGAAAGAATGAAGCGTTAAAAGACATGAGTCACTTCGATCATTGCAATCTGATAAACTGTAGAGTATACCTAAACTCACAGTACTACCCCTATGAGCCATTCGCTGCAAACTTTGAAAAAAACTCATATGCATTACTCTATGATAGTTTCATCAATTTTACGCGTGAATATTATGGTGTGCGTGAGGCGATGCCGCAAGTCAGTCGCTCACACTTTAAAACTAAATATCCATTGGTGGTTATTGACACATCTCGACAAAGCGACAACTATGGGAGTGGTGCAATCGATGTTAAACTAGAGATGGAGTTTTCCAAAAATGTACCCGCCAATACTACCGCATATTGTTTGATAATAAATGATGTAATGTTCGAGCATAGTGTCCTCACTGGCGCTGTAAGAAAGGTTTCTCAATAAACTCATACGTTTAACTTAGTTAAACTTCAACTTTTGTCGAGTTTGCACGTACATAATATATACCTCCTTCTCCTCGGTGAAGATGGCAGACTCTAAAGCGAATATTTTAACTCCGATACCGATCGCATATTCTGTTTGGGAAGAGGATCAGTGTATGTTTTCAAAATCACACTATGATTTTAATTATGGCGGTTTCTACGTTTCCACCTATCTAAATCAAGACTTGGATGTGAAAGTTGATTTCGATGGTATACTACGGCTCACAGATGAAGAGTGGTTTTCCATCATTGTAAATAATGAGCAGTTCATCACAGCTTTCTTCATGAACGCGCCGTGGAATATTTCTGCTAAAAGTGGATTTGGAAGATTCGATCTCATCTCGTCTATGAATGATCATCGTTATATGGTGATTTATTCGAGTAATTTCCACTCTTCTCTTACGCTAAACTATGACAAGTGGGCGAGTCTTATAAATATCATACCATGTGTGACAAGACGAATCGGCGTTTTACAAAAGCAAATGAAGCCATCATTCGAAAATCGAATAAACTTTTTCGATAAGGAACTACGGAAGGTGCAACCATCTACCCTTCAAGAAGCTCGAAACGTGTTAGAGAAAAGATGTGATTGGAATTCTATTATTGATTTAGAAATTATAGCCTTAGGCTTAGTTCATTTATATAATAAATAAACATGTCTTTGAAATAATTTGTTGTATTATTAAATAAGCTAAATAACATTTTATCACTATCTACACACACACACGCTAACCGGAAGAACCACAACTCATATTTTTATAAATTAGTGTATTATATACCTCCGTCTAGAAAGGTCGTGTGTGTTCATGTATATACAAGTTTAAACAATATAAATCATGTACTTTTGCCACTTCTGTAAAATCAATGTGCCTGCAAATGCTTTGATAGCACACTCGAGAACAAAGAAGCATAAACTTTTGTGTGTACAAGATCAACATTGTGACTTTCATCCTTACGTGTTAGAATCTGCATTTAAATGTAGAATTATTACATATCGCATCAATGGATCCTCTAAACTACTAGATCCAAAAACATACTTTGAAAGAATTAAAAGCGTTCTACACTCTCTGTTAAAGATTGAAATTGAAACTCATAAAAATATTAAAGTGAATTTAGAGTTATTTTGTACATATGTAAAAACTGCGGGTGACAATGTGATTAAAGATTTGAAATCATTCAACACGAGAAATGTTTGCTTGAATGAATTTTTCGATTTCACTTCTTTTTATGAACAAATCACTTCAGTGATGATAACTAAAACTGAAGAATTTCAAGAACGTGACAGCGGCTGGGCTTTGGAGAAAATAGATTTTCTGGATGTGAACATAAACAAATATACACCAATATGCGGGTTTAAGCATATACCCCTCCCGAAATGGATTCGAGACAAACATGCGTGTGTGAACGTGAAGAATGAAGACCGGGCCTGTTTTGCGTGGGCGATCGTCAGTGCTCTTTATCCAGCCGATAAACATTCTGATCGTGTTTCTTCCTACCCATGCTATACAGACGTTCTAAAGTTGGACAATATACAATTTCCCATGTCTATTAAAGATATTAAACGTTTTGAAAAGTTGAATAATATTAGTGTGAACGTTTATGGCGTGTACAACAAAAAAGTGAAATATATTTTTCCCATGTACATTTCTTTGGCACAGTCGAAATGTAATCATCATGTTAACCTTTTGTATTTCGAACAACACGGTGAAAGTCACTACTGTTGGATTAAAAACTTGTCTCGTCTTGTAAGTTCTACTCTGAACAAACATAAATGTAAAAATTACTTTTGCGATGGCTGTTTACAACGCTATCCTTCAAAACAAAACCTCGATCGACATACGAGGACAGGATGTCTTAAAACATATGTTCAACTACCTACTAAAACGAATTTGAAGTTTGATGGTTACCATAAAAAAATGAAAGCACCCTTCACGATATATGCAGATTTTGAGTCAATCTTAAAACCAATCAACAGAAAAGAAGATTGTGATTATGAAAGTAAAACTTACAAGACGCATAAACATGTACCATGTAGTTTTGCATATTATGTTCACTGCGATTATAATACAGATCTTTCAAAGTTTGTCACCTACAGAGGTGAGGATTGTGTTGAAAAATTTGTGGAGTACTTGCACGCTGACGCGGAAAAAATCTCTATAATTTTAAACACCGTTGTACCACCAACCTCTACTACTACTCCAGACTGTAATAACAATATATGTCATATTTGCGAAGAGGTTTTAGATAATACACAAAATGATAATATTGTAATAGATCATTGTCATTTAACTGGAAAAATTAGAGGAAAAGTGCACAATCAATGTAATTTAAAATTTAAACTCTTTAAAGTTTTACCTGTTGTTTTTCATAATTTATCCGGTTATGATTGTCATTTGTTTATAAAAGAACTTGCTAAAAATGGTGGGAGGTTAACTTGTATACCACAAAACAAAGAGAAATACTTGTCCTTTGATAATATTTTAGAAAATATTACTCTAAGATTCATTGACTCTTTCAAATTTATGTCAAGCAGTTTGGAAAAACTAGTGAAAAACCTATCACCTGAGCAATTTAAAATATTGCCTCGTTTCTTTGAAAGCGATTTAGAATTGATTAATCTTTTAACACGCAAAGGTGTATTTCCCTATGAGTATCTCGACTGTTGGGAAAAATTAGGTGAACAGTCTTTACCATGTAAAGATTTATTTTTCAGCAAGATATCTAACTCGCACATCTCCGACGATGATTTCACACACGCGCAAAATGTATGGAATAAATTTAAAATTACAACTTTAGGTGAATATAGCGATTTGTATCTGAAGACAGATGTTCTCTTGTTGGCTGAAGTATTTGAGAATTTTCGTGCTATCTGCATATCCACCTATAATTTAGATCCTTGTCAGTTTATAACGGCGCCTTCTCTTTCCTGGAGCGCCATGTTGAAACATTCTAAAGTTTGTCTCGAACTCCTCACAGATTATGAAATGATTCAATTTATTAACTCTGGTATTCGTGGAGGTATCAGTCAAGTGTCTAAAAGATACTCTGAAGCCAACAACAAGTTTATGAAAAACTATCATCCATCCCATGAAGACAAATATATAGTTTATTTAGATATCAATAACCTATACGGTCATGCTATGCGACAACATCTGCCTATTAACGGTTTTCGTTGGATGAGCGAGATAGAAGTTGCTAATTTCAATATTCTCTCACAACATCCAAACTCAGACGTGGGTTACATTTTAGAAGTAGACCTTGAATATCCACAACCATTACATCACAAACATAACGACTATCCATTCTGCTCAGAGTCTGCAATACCTCCTGGTGCGAAAAATAAAAAACTATTACTTACATTTCACGATAAGAAAAATTATGTAATACATTATATAAATCTTAAACAATGTATAGAAAACGGATTAGTCTGTAAAAAGATTCATAGAATACTCACTTTCAATCAAACACCGTGGCTAAAATCATACATTGATCTTAATACTAATAAAAGAATGAATGCTAAAAATTCTTTCGAAAAAGATTTTTTTAAGCTTATGAACAACTCAATATTTGGTAAAACAATAGAAAACGTTGAGAAGAGAAAAGTTGTGAAATTTTGTACTCATTGGGAAGACGAGACGACTGCTACAAAGTGTAAATATGGGTTAAGTCGATACATTTCCAGACCCAATTTTCATAGCTGTACAATATTTTCAGAGGATCTGGTTGCGGTTCAGTTAAATAAAGAAAGCATAATGTACGATAAACCTATTTACATCGGTTTCACCGTACTCGAACTATCCAAAACCTTTATGTATGACTTTCACTATAACTATATGCAACTCAAATATAAAGAAAATGCTCGTTTGCTATACACTGACACCGACTCTTTTGTATATGAAATAAATACGAATGATTTCTATGAAGATATAAAACCTGATTTACACAGATTTGATACTTCAGATTTTCCCATAAACAACCCATACAGTTTACCATTAGTTAATAAAAAAGTTGTGGGACTTATGAAAGATGAAAACAATGGAAAAATAATCTCAAAATTTATCGGTTTACGTTCTAAAATGTATGCCTATATACTAGAGGATGATGATGATAATGATGTTTGTGTTAAAAAAAATAAAGGCGTCACCGCTTCAGTCGTTAGAAAACTAAATTTCGAAAATTATCATAAGTGTTTAGATATAAATATATGTCTTTATGACGATATGTATAGCTTTGTTAATAATAAACATGATGTATATACACAGATCACCAAGAAAAAAGTTCTTAGTGGAAAAGATGATAAACGCTATTTAATTGATAACGGTATTTATACTTTATCTTGGGGACATTGTGAAATAAACGAATAAAACGTAGAAAAAAATTCTTTTTTTAATTTTTTATACCCCCCACCTTCTGCTATAATATTATGCTTGTGACACACACACATGCAAAAGCTATAAAATATAAACATCGCATACACACTCATTTAATTAATATAACGTCTTACTAAAGAACCCTTTAATATATAAATTGAATGCGATAACATATTATCATAGCTATCATATTATGGACTAAGACCCTATTAGCCCCTCGTGTCATCATACTACGAGGTTGATGATAACATTATCTAGCGAACTCACCGCAAGCGTTGATAATTTTGTTCAGTAGGCGGCGGCGGCGGCATATTATAATTATATATATGTATGTATGTATTTAACATAAAATAAAACCAGCCAGCCAGCCGGCCAGCCAACCTACCACGCCAACGGCATCGACATCGTCGTCGACATCGTCGTCGACATCGTCGTCGACATCGTCCAAGACAACGCGCACACACACACACACACCTCATCTTTACCACCACCACGACAACGGCATCGACGGCGTCGTCGACATCGTCCTCGACAACGCACACATCACCACCTCTTCTTTACCACCACGACAACGGCATCGACGTCGTCGTCGACATCGACCTCGACAACACACACACACGCACACGCGCGCACTCTGCAGCTCTCTAGTATTTCCATTTAACCAACATATACTGACACGCCGCATCAACATTACACCATACATTACACAGATCACCACCATTATCATCATATCCTCCTTGATTACAACCGCACCTACGCACTCACTACCTCACACCGACGCACACACATACACTATCCCTCACCAGCCAGCCTTAAAGAACTCTCATTCCCTTCATTCAACTACCTACATACAGCTCTACATTTGGCCTTCAAACTTGCCATCGTGGGAAAATTTTACGACCGACCACTTTAACCAGACACCTCCATCCATACATTCTACTACCAACACAGGGGTCTACTTTATACTGGTTTTTGTGGTCCAGAACCCGCAATTTATATCTACTGTTTTGAGGTTTCTCGTAGATTATTTTTAGGCAAAGCAGCATTAACCTAAATTTCTCGAATATTATTAAATAAATAAATATCGTCTAAGTCTACCCCTACCAGTGTTATTGAGGCATCAAATGGCAGGTTTCAAAGCAAACTAACAGGTGGTCTCAGGTTCGTTGCTTAGCTTTTCCCGTAAACACCAACACTGGAAAACAAACGAATTCGAAGAATGCTTTTGAACTGAGTAAAAAGTCTTTGACGGTCTAAAACTAAAAAACGACAACCCATTGTCCAAGAAAACAAGGTCTTACAATTAGACCACGTGACTGACACAAGCCTACGTCATTTTGCGCTGTTCATCCTTGTCTATTACACGCATTCGACAAGGATAAATAGGCAAAATGACGTAGAAATGACGTAGGCTCGTGTCAGTCACGTGGTCTAATTGTAAGTTGTTTCTTGTTTTCTTGGACCGTGCGACAACCCAAGTTCAAGGAGAAAGGTTATTTATGAAGGCCT
>CAOKYR010000252.1:0-42363 GCA_948473455.1 Teleiodes luculella | reverse complement strand
AGTTCACCAACAAATTTTGGTTACAGACCTTTAGTAAAACATGAATAATCATCTACACAACATTAAAAAACGTAATGTGAATAGATAATAAACATTTACAAACACCTTTCTGTGGTCCCTGAGGGCCCACGTAAGTTCATCTCATAATTAATAGATTATAACATGAACATTAAATATTCATAAGCCAATCTTCAGTAAAAAATACAAGAAAAAAAATAAAACTAAAGAAAGATCACAAACAGTGGTAAATATTGTGAATTTTACGTTTTTGTTGGTGGTCCCTCAGTTCACACACTATACAAATGCTAATTATTTAAAATATAATTAAATACAACAATTACAAACATGTGGAGCCTTTCAGTGTTTAGTAAATTTTGTATATTATCGATCTGTATTTATCTTGTCACTAGTTTTATTGTTTTTTTACCAAAATTTTACACGTTAGGTTTTCCGTACTATTAGGGTGTCCATGCAATCAGGACATAATATTGATTCAAGAAAAATAGTAGGCAGTAGTTTTATTCCGTTTTATTCCACACGGGATAAAACTCAAATTATCCAATTAAAACCCATTATCTACCTACAACGTGAAAAAGAAAGAAAAAAAAACAATAGAATTTGTTTATTTATGATAATAAGTAACACATACAAACTCAGCATCAGTTTAGCGCCGCCGCTTTAAACTATAAGTTTTATGTTAAAATTCGTCTGTGATTGTGCTCACTTAAATTATTTATGTGTTATGTTAGCATTTTATTGATTGTGAAGACAATGATATTTACATGTTAAGGGCAAAAATTATTCAACTATATTTGCAATCACCGCCTTCCAGGACAGGAGATCATTTAATATTTTACTGTGAATGCAACGCTACAAATATTTTCGAAAGGTTTCCTCTTCAAAGTTTCAGTAGTGCAGTCTTTACAAAACAATGTTCTAACTTGTTTTGCTCAATGTCTTCTATCAAACGATATATTATGTTTTTGTGTTTAAATTTAAATATCATTCAGATTTTCGGTATTAGTTGTTTAGAGGAAGCAATTGATTTTGATGAAGCAACAAGAGAATGCCTGTATTGTAAAGGTAAGGTAAATTTTAAACATGAGGTGTCAGAATTTATATCCTTTGATTTAAACGGTACTAATGAACAGTTTTTGTGTGACATCCCTCGTTCAATTATAGTTAAAGTCAAAATTTATTCATGTATTGGAGCAATTTAATTTGTCCCTTCCCTACTTGAGGGCGGCAATGGCCATTACAAATGCCACTCGTTAGTAAATGAAAAATTTCAGTGTTACGATAATAACTGTAGTAGAATTTCTGAAAGCAGTAAGGAGAAAATGTTTTTGCATGTGATTTCATATGGTCTCATCGATGCCAATCCACAGACCGAACAACAATAAGTCATCATTATTTCAATTTAATTTCCATTTTGTATTACGATTGTAGCTTATGAATAATGTAACCTATCACTTGTACAATACTCTATTAAGTAATAAAAGAAATTAAAAATGAATGAACATTGCTTTTCTTAAAGTGTGGACACCCTGTACCAGAGTTAGTAAGAAGATCTATAAAAAATTAAAATGCCAAAAAAGCACAATAAAACCAGTGATAAGATAAATACAGATCGATGATATACAAAATTTACTAAACGCTGAAAGGCTCCACATGTTTGTAATTGTTGTATTTAATTATATTTTAAATAATTGGCATCTGTATAGTGTGTGAACTGAGGGACCACCAACAAAAATGTAAAATTCACAATATTTACCACTGTTTGTGATCTTTCCTTAGTTTTATTTTTTTTCTTGTATTTTTTACAGAAGATTGGCTTAAGAATATTTAATGTTCATGTTATAATCTATTAATTATGAGATAAACTTATGTGGGCCCTCAGGGACCACAGAAAGGCGTTTGTAAATGTTTATTATCTATTCACATTACGTTTTTTAATGTTATGTAGATGATTATTCATGTTTTACTAAAGGTCTGTAACCAAAATTTGTTGGTGAACTCATTATACATCTAGATTTGGGAGCTCATGTGTGTGAACTGAGGGACCCACTTAAGACGACATATCTTTTGATTTATGTCTTTACAAACTCTAATATTCGTTTTACAAATATTTCCACACCTTTTACTAAGGACTGTTGTTAGTTAAACTGCAAAAATCCTCAAAAATAAAAATGGGCTCTCAGTCCACACATACATACTTTTACCTAAGTTTCGATGAGATGCTTATTTAATATGGTATAATGCTACCCAGATTATTGTTTTGCTATATGAGTCGCTATGTTCTTCAAGCTAGAATACTCCTCAAACTATAGCTATATCTTCAGAAATCATAATGGAACTAAATACTAATCTTCGACTTGGCCTAAAGATCTTGCAACCAGGCCATAAAACAGAAAAAAAAACTTAATTTCCTGTGCTTCCCATACTTACCTACAAACTATCGTCTTGTTAGTTTTGGGATTTCAGAAAAGTTTTGTAAAATTCTATTAAGAAACTAAAATATGATGAGAGAAGAGCGTGAGCGTGATGAGGTGACTGCGAGATTTTTTACTCCGCCACAGACATTTTCTTCACGGCATCAGTCTTAACCGAAAGCCTCCTACTAGAAAAGTCGGGGAAATTACTTACCTACTTCTTTGCTACATTCTTGTAATTTCAACTATTCCTGTGAGTGAAGATAAAGTAGGTAGTGTATGCAACTGCATATAACTAAGGTATTAAACCACTCAATTGAACCTTTTACCTATCGCATTCGGCTACCCCTTCACACGTCGCATCACTACATAGTATAAAACAAAGTCGCTTTTTCTGTCCGTAGGTCCCTCCTTATGTCCCTTTGTATGCTTAAATCTTTAAAACTACGCAACGGATTTTGATGCGGTTTCTTTTAATAGATAGAGTGATTCAAGAGGAAGGTTTATATGATTTAGTTTCAACGAGACACAATTTCAACGGTACACATTCCCAACGAGACACATATATGTATAATACATGCATAATATGCTTAAGGATAACCCACAATAACCATTTTCCCGTGCAGAGCCGGGGCGGGTCGCTAGTAATCTACTATATGTGACGTAATTTAAATTAAATTAAAAAATCTATATATTCCTTGCGGTTTCTAAGAGGTTTGATTATAGTTTCTGAAGGTAACAATTTTTAGTATTTCTACTTTTGAACTATTCTAAATATTTATTTAATTCAATGATTTTACCCGCCATTCAAAAGTCAGGTTGGCGGCTCACTTTAATTATTTCATAACTTTTCAAATCGAGAGGTAATAATTCTCTTATTATAGGTAATAATGGGTAACATAACAAATAGGTAACAATTTTCTATTAACAATTCAACCCTTTTCATCACATTACACCCGCGGTACTGACGTTCACGGCGGAAACTTGGTATCAGTACCAATGAGCTTGGGGTATGATATGATAGAATAGACCTTGGAAATTAATATAAGCTACCTTTTACCGCGGGAAAACTCTTTATTCCCACGGGAGAAGTTGTAAGGAACACTTTGTGAGGATTACACATTCTTTGAGAATGTAACGGGACGCAGTAAGCAAGACAACTCGTAAGATCTATACAGTCGAGATCATTGTTGCATAGGTAGTTTATGTAAAAATATAACGTCATGCAGAACTCGCCGAGACTGAAGAGACATAAAAGAATAAGTAACCTTGAGTTTTCCAAAAGATAGTTTTCTATGATGACATTTGTAGTGCATAGCACGATAAAACTTCCTCTGAACAGCCTCAATTATGTCTATATATTTATTGTATAACGGGTTCCATATTTGTGATGCATACTCCAAATGTGGGCGCACTAAGGCATTGAAGAGATGAATAAACGTAGAAGGACGTTTGAAGTCATGACAGCATCTAATAACGAAACCGAAAGCACGGAATGCACTGTTAACAATTTTCTCAATATGTGTATCAAAATGGAGCTGGTCATCTAAGAATACACCCAGATCACGTATCATTGATACAGTAGACAGTACAGTACCGCAAAGTATATAGGGATGTTTAATGACATTAATTTTTTTTGTGATAATGATCTTATTACATTTAGGAAGACTTAAATAAAGTTTGTTTTTAGAGCAATAACTAGATAATCTGTTTAGATCACTTTGAAAATTAAGGCAGTCACCAACGGATCGAATACTCGAGTATATTTTTAAATCGTCTGCGTATAAGAGAAAGTTGCAATGCTGGAAGCATTTATCAATATCATTGACAAAAAGCACAAATAATAGCGGTCCAAGGATTGATCCTTGCGGAACACCGGACGATACTGTGACAGGCTTGGACTCAAACCCGTTGATGACAACTTTTTGCGTTCTGTGTGTAATGTAAGAGATGAACCACCGAAGAAGATTACCCCTAATGCCATTGTAAGCAATTTTATTTAGTAAAATTTCGTGATCCACCTTGTCGAAAGCCTTCCTAAAATCCGTGTATACTGCGTCAACCTGAACACGATTGTCCATTTTGTCAAAGAGGTAACTTGTAAAAATCATTAAATTAGTGACTGTTGATCGAGATTTGACAAACCCATGTTGTTGTGGTAAAATTTTAGTGTGTAAAAGTGGATATATACAGTTATGCACTAACCTCTCAAAGAGTTTCGACAAGGCGGACAGAATAGATATAGGGCGATAATTTTCTACCAGGTTTTTAGAGCCACTTTTATAAACTGGGGTGATATAAGCTAATTTCCAAATTTGCAGAAAAACACTTTCACGCAAACATCTATTATATATTATAAATAAAGGGGCCGCTATAGAGTCTGCTGTATTTTTAAGAAATAAAGGATGTATTCCATCTGGTCCAGCACCTTTTGAGGAATCGAGAGATTTAAGTTCCTTGATAATAGTAAGGAGTGGAAAAAACAAGTCATTTATATTAATATCATGATCTGAATGTTCACTTGGCGGGAGCCATGTGTGTTCGTCAAAAGTTGATACTTCGTAGACCGAGTGAAAGTATTTGCAAAACATGTTACAAATGACCTCGGGATCACTACTGGAGACACTATCATACCTCATTGTAGAGGGAATTTTGTGTGTTGATTTACGGTTGTTAATGTAACCCCAGAAGCTTTTAATATTGTCCGAATTTATACTATCCTCAATATTGTTTATATAATTTTGAAAGCATTTTAAACATTCACGTTTGAATCTCTTACGATATAAAGAAAACTGTGCATAATCACTTATATTTTTATATAATTTCCACTTTGTCCAGAATCTATTTTTTGAGTGAAGAATTCGAATTAATGGACGTGACACTATGAAATTTTATATAAATATTGTAGGTAATAAACAAAGAATTTCATTAAACTTTTTAACCTTGACTCATGATTACTCAAGATACGGTAATTTAAATAAAATTAATGACAATTTATTGTTTGCTTCAGCTGTAGCAAAAGTATATTGGATTGAAATTATTTGAAATACACAGCACAGTGTAAAAATGAAAGATATTAAAATATTTGATCAAAACTGCTACCTCGGAAGCACAATCGAAACGTTGCAATTCATGCACACTGATAACATTTAAGTAGGTATATTCAAATGCGAGTAGTATAGTTGCATTCGGCTTCCAAGCTTTGGATTGTTCGGATTTATCCTTCGCGCAAGCGCAACTGTGCTTTCATTGCTCTGTTACGTTTTTGTTTGCCGTTAAGTTTTTGTTTTTCGTTAAGTTTTTGTTTTCTGTTAAGTTTTTGTTTTTCGTTAAGTTTCTGTTTTACTTGTTATCGTTTTTGTACACCTGTTGTTGTACATCCGTCGCGTATGATGTATACTCCATCTTCTTCAAAGAAGAAAAAACGAAGCCTATCGAGCCTAGCCTATTTTAATTACTTTTGAACAAATTTTTACTTGTTAAGTAATAGAAAAAATAAAGTTATGCAAACTGTCTAACCTTACTATAATGCAAAAGTAGGCATTCCTGTAGTATTATATACTTCATAACGCAAGTATTATTGCGATATATTTTACTTTCATAACAAAGAAATTTGTTTTTACCTCAGTTTTCATCGATCAATATCTTTGTATGAGGAGACCAAAAAAAAGTAAGAAGTAGCTTAAAAATGTATTTACATCATATTTTTCAAGAAATAGTATAATGTTTTCGTTTATTATAATTGTATTTTTAAATCGTAGAATTCTCGGCTTGCATTTAACATGTCGATATCGATATATCGACTTATACCCCATCACAATTTTTATTTTCAAAAAGCGGCAACACTCTATCTGTCAAACAATTCCATCGAATTATGGACCCGACACTCCTAATTTACTACTTTTTCGTCAGATCCGTTTTTATCCATGATTTCACTTAGAAATCGTCAAAAAAACAATAAGCGTTTGGTCCTTTCCGAAAAAGTTCTCTCGCTTTTAAAACCATCATCAATAAAATGTTCTAAATCATGGAGAACTAGCACACCTAGCACAAGATTCAATAGAAGAAATCGATGATGACGCAAATGAAAATGTTATTTTAAGATCTGAAGAAATTATAGTGTCTTCGGAAGACATTTAATGTTAATCTACACTAATAAGAGTATAAAGATAAGTTTTTTGTGTGTTTGATTGTAATCGATGAACTCATTTTGTAACCAGTATAAATTGATGCCTTAAATGGCAACTCGAGCAGCTGTTCACTGTACATCACTAAATTTATTTATTGCGATTACAAACTGTCATTTACATTAACTCTGTACGGAACCTTCGGTGCACGAGTTAAACTTGAACTTGTCTAGTTTTTTTGTTATATTCATTTAGTACTTAGTTTCAGAGCTTATCCACAATGAACAAAATAGATCTTACTTCTTCATGAAATTGGTATAGAATTATTAAATTTTAAATTAAAAAAAAAATGAAATAAATTGAAATAAGTGTTTGAAAAAAAAAATTGAAACAACCCTATTTCCATAGAAATTCTATCTCACAAAAAAATCAAATTCGTAGAATTTCTATGGAAACTTTAGAAATGTAATATCTCCCAAGTCCCACTGTTTACGAATTTGATTTTTTTGTGAGATGTATATAAATGTAATGTGCATGTTTTGCATTTAAATTCAAATGCGGAATCCAAAGGATTATGAAGATAAACAAAATTTAGTGTAAATACAAAAAAATACTGTTTCTCTTTGTGTGTATGTATGTTTTCTTTGTATGTGTTATTTGTCTGTGTTTCTTGGTGACAATAAAGAATATTTGTATTGTATTTGTATTATCGTAGATACAACACTTAAACTTCGTATGGAGTTAGGTATTATGTCGTCACAATAGTAAATAATTAAATAGAGTATATAATGTTATTATTTTGGAAAACAGAAATAATATTATTTTTTGCTGGCGTCAGCATATTCTTTAATAACTTTAAAACTAAACATAAAAAAGGCATGCTTACTTTACAAATGTTTTATTTCTGATTTGGATCTATACGATGGATGGATAAAATATAGGCGACCGCGATTGAGGTAAAATTCCACACTGGGACACTGGTGAACCACACAGGATAGTCATTACCAGCCCTTGTTACTTTGGTGGGTAGGTACATGTTTTTTTATTAAAGCGTAAATATTAGGTCCTTACCTATGAAATTGCCGTTCAGTATCAAAAAAGTGAAACAAGTTTTTTTTAATGAAATTATTATTTAATCAATCGAAGTATGCGCCGTTGTTATCGATACACTTCCGCCATTTTATAGGCAGATCATTGATACCTTTGGAAAAAAAATTCTGGGAGCGAGAGTCTATGAACTGTTTGAAGGCGGTTTTGACTGCCTCATCAGATTTGAAATTTTTTCCTTGTAAAAAGTTATCCAAATTTTGAAAAAAGTGGTAATCGGTTGGGGCAAGATCTGCGTCACCCACCATACTCTCCAGATTTTGCCCCAACCAATTACCACTTTTTTCAAAATTTGGATAACTTTTTACAAGGAAAAAATTTCAAATCTGATGAGGCAGTCAAAACCGCCTTCAAACAGTTCATAGACTCTCGCTCCCAGGATTTTTTTTCCAAAGGTATCAATGATCTGCCTATAAAATGGCGGAAGTGTATCGATAACAACGGCGCATACTTCGATTGATTAAATAATAATTTAATTAAAAAAAACTTGTTTCACTTTTTTGATACTGAACGGCAATTTCATAGGTAAGGACCTAATATTATCGTAGAAGATATGAACCGACTCAACCGCAGAGCACTGCAGCAATAACTCTGACCAATTAATGAGCCCAATTTCATTATTAATTAAATCATAATTACATTTATCAAAACAATATCTTATTTGTTTTGGCTGGGTCATACAATTATTGTAGTCAATATTACAACTTGCTGAGATAAGAAAAGGGGGATGATGACGATCAACAGGCAACAGCGGATCAGGTATAGCAACACACGAGCAGTCCTTATTAGATATAAATAAATCAAGTATACGATTATTGACATTTTTATTGTGGACGTTGTATTGCGTAGAATTAGTTAATGATATAAAATTTAGCAGCGATTTACTAGCCAGAGATAAAACTGATTGGTTCTGATTTAATATTGGATCTGTTATATCCCACAAGAGCTCGGGTAAGTTGAAATCCCCTACGACAAAAAATTGTTCATCATTACTAGTTAGCAGTAACTCATACAAGGCATCGAGAAAAACCGAGTAAGTTTCAAATGATTGTTTCGGTGGTATGTAGGCCGCCGCACAGCGGTCCCGGTCCATGCGAAACACTACGTACCTGGGGATATTTATTTTAAACGGGGCAGGCCGTTTTTCGGCTGTCCCTGGAAATCAAACCCATGGCACAAAGCAACAATGGCTGGTTATAGACCGTCGTCCGAGAAGCGTTTTTCGTACCTATCGTACTTTCGTGGCAGACTTTAATATTCATATGTGAACTTGTTTGGTGTCTCTAGATATCGAAGTCTGCCGAGCCAAATAGGAAGCGTTTGGGAGTTATGTCAGTTTGAAAAGTACTCCAGATGACGAAAAATTACCTATCTTACTTTTGAAAAATTCTTTCTTAGGATCGTTCGTAGCATCATTATGAACAGCCTAGACAAATTTCCAGACCATTTACAGGAAGCGTTTGGAAAATCAGCCGGCTTTTGTGGGTGGGATTTTTACCAAGAAAATACCTATCTTACTTTTTGACGAAACTACATTCAGGTGATGGGGAGGCTCTCATACAACAATAAAAGTCAAGTCTGCCGCAGATATTAGGAAGCGTTTGCAGAATCAGCCGCTTTGAATGTGCCAAAGACTGAAGACGCTTACTACTGAAAACGATAATATTATAGTTTATTTTCGTAATATTGACCTGTGAGTTGAATTTTAACCTGTTAGAAGACTGTCTGAATCGAAAATAAAATCAATAAAATACGGATGTATGCATAAATAAAATTATAAAATATTTTTTCATACAAATATTTTTATTTCATTGTCACGTCTACTATCGTCTCTCTTATCAATACCTATAATTATTACAAAATAACAAATATATATTTTTTAAGTACAAGTAACGCTTATCAATCGCTTTAAAAAAACGATATCCTTTAGTTTTTGTATTCTGTGGTTATATCTCTCTTAAACTTACTCGAATAAAAACAATATCGATAAAAACAATCAATCTACCTAAATAAAATAGATTTTCGTAGGATGTTACCTACCTAAATATCTACTTTACATAATATAAACAAGTTGCTTGTTATTAAACCAACTTCAAAGGTAGGTCAAAAAATAGCTGCCGAGTATCAACAGAGATATATCTTGGTATATTATAATCTGAACATTGCTAAGCCTGCCTTGCAAATTTATTCAACTGAATCACATGCTTATGACAATCGCACTCTACCTACACCTTTGTAAGGTGGACTATAAGCTGCGTATCGATTTTGCGCTGCAAACCATCGCACTTTGGCTTTTCTTCGGTGCCCAAGGCGGCACTAAGTTTAAATCCGGCCCTGTACAGGTCTAGAAACACCAAACCTCATTACACACAAATGTTGGGTCTGAAGATGTCCCAGAGATCACAGAAGCGGAAATACAATTCGCCTTGAGCAAAATGGACAATGGTAAAGCCCCTGGTGAAGACGGTGTCATAGTAGAGATGGTTGAATTACGGTCATACAGCTTCTTAAAGAATTTTCCAATATATGCCTAAAAGAAGGTAGAATAGGTATTCTACCTTCTTGAAAATGGTGAAAAAATGGGAAATTGCTACTGTCATTCTATTATTTAAGAAGGGAAACAAATCAGATCTCTCGACCCATCAGTCTGCTATCTACAAACTATTCACAAAAATAGTTACGAACCGTCTTACGATAAAGCTGGATTTCTACCAACCAGTCGAACAAGCAGGCTTCAGAAGCGGATGTAACACTATGGACCACTTTATAGTCATGAAAATTATCATCGAAAAGGTTACAGAATATCAAATGAATCTGTGGCTTGCATTCATTGACTATAAGAAAGCCTTTGATAGTATTGAGGCCTGGGCGGTTATTCAGCCTCTGGAGAATGCTAGAATAGACTACCGTTACAATCAATATTTACCACAACGCAAGCTTACAAGTAAACCTCCCACCAGAAACAGACTCAATAAAGATCTAGAGAGGAGTTAGACAGATTGATACCCTGTCTCCAAAATTATTCACGTTGGTTTTGGAGGACATCGTTAAAAAGTTACATTGGGAAGAACACATTTTACATTGCAGGAAAAAGGCTGAATAATCTAAGGTTCGCGGGCGACATTGTGTTATTCTCGGATAACCCACGAGACTTCCAGGAACTGAGCGATACTTCAAATCGGTTTGGATTAGAGATGAACTTGGATAAAACCAAAATTTTGACGATCTGCCCTAACACCTTGGACATCAAAGTCAACCAAACTGTCATAGAAAGGGTTCAGATTTGTATACGTGATCTTGGTCAAGAGATCGTGATGGCAAAAAAAAACCAGACCAATGAATTCAATCAGCGCATTGGATTAGCGTACCTAGCCTTCTACAAAGTCGAGTTCACCCTAAATATGAACATCACGGCCGAACAGAAAGCTCGCATACATGACCAGTGCATACTATCTGTACTTACATACGGTGCCGAGACCTAGGTTTTCACTAAAAAGATTATCTCCAAACTCAGAGTGGCACAAAGAGCAATAGAATGCAAAATGGTAGGAGTGACACTGAGAGACTGTGAGAGAAACGAATGGTTTAGGGAACAGAGCAAAGTCACTGACGTTACCATGTGTATTGCGAAGTTGAAATGGCAATGAGCTGGCCACGTCGCTAGAAAACATAACTCGTGGGGAAGAATTCTGTTGGAATGGACACCGTATGGCGAAAAATTGCACTCGTGGAAGACCGCAGATGCGTTGGGTCGACGACATTAAGCGAACAGCTGGCAAAAAGTGGATTGAGCCAGCACAAGACCGACAAAGTTGGCATAGACTTAAGGAGGCCTATACCCAAGTGGTTAGAAAAGGCTAAGAAGAAGAAGAGTATTTTATTGAATATTGTATTGTATTGTATAGACTTCTTTTCTGCTCTCGGGACAATTTTTAAAGAGTGGCCTGACATATTACTTGACAGAAACAAACGCGTTATCTACTGGGTCAGTTAAGGACTTCTCTGCTGGTAAGCACTACAATCGGTGCAAGAGACTACATCCGATTTTAACAGCTGTATTTGCAAAGATGCATATTGAAACAGAATTTTTCAATATTCATCAGCTTGTCCTGGTACATAACCATCAATCGCGCGTAATTCGGATGATTTGTAACAAAAAAATCATCATTGGGAGACAACAAATAAATAAATAAATCTATGTCCCACATATCCCAACTGTTTTTTGGCAATATCTATATGACATAAAAAATTTAGCAGCATACCATGTTTACCGTAACGAGTCTTGTCGCTATATGCGTCATATTTCTAAAGCAAATTCCCGAAATCATCAGGAGGAGGAATGCTAAGATAATTGTTTTCTGTCAGGATACTTTCTAAGAAGTACTTATCAATGTCATATTTACATAAACCTTCTTGTTGAAATATTTCAATAATGCATTTTTTCAAATACTGCTGTTAAAATCGGATGTGATCTCTTGCACCGATTATAGTGCTTACCAGCCGAGAAGCCATTAACGGACCCATTAGATTAGATAGCGCATTTTTTTCTGTCAAGTAATAAGTCAGGCCACTGTCTGTAAAAATCGTCCCGAGAGCAGAAAAGAAGGCCATAAACAAATAAAACCGACCAAAATTAATAAAGATATTGTCATAAGCATGTGATTCAGTTGAATGAATTTACAAGGCAGGCTTGGCAATGTTCAGATTATAATATACCAAGATATTATTATATCTCTCTTGACACTCGGCCGTTATTTTTTGACTTATCTTTAAAGTTGGTTTAATAGTAGGTACAAGCAACTAGGTAGTTTATATTATGTAAAGTAGATAAGATATTTAGGTAGGTAACATCCTGCGAGAATCTATTTTGTTTAGGTAGATTGTTTGTTTTTATCGATTTTGTTTTTATTCGAGTAAGTTTAAGAGAGATATAACCACAGAATACAAAAACTAAAGGATATCGTTTTTTTAAAGCGATTGATAAGCGTTACTTGTACTTAAAAAATATATATTTGTTATTTTGTAATAATTATAGGTATTGATAAAAGAGACGATAGTAGACGTGACAATGAAATAAAAATATTTGTATGAAAAAATATTTTATAATTTTATTTATGCATACATCCATATTTTATTGATTTTATTTTCGATTAAGACAGTCTTCTAACAGGTAAAAATTCAACTCACAGGTCAATATTACGAAAATAAACTATAATATTATCGTTTTCAGTAGTAAGCGTCTTTAGTCTTTGGCACATTCAAAGCGGCTGATTCTGCAAACGCTTCCTAATATCTGCGGCAGACTTGACTTTTATTGTTGTATGAGAGTCTCCCCATCACCTGAATGTAGTTTCGTCAAAAAGTAAGATAGGTATTTTCTTGGTAAAAATCCCACCCACAAAAGCCGGCTGATTTTCCAAACGCTTCCTGTAAATGGTCTGGAAATTTGTCTAGGCTGTTCATAATGATGCTACGAACGATCCTAAGAAAGAATTTTTCAAAAGTAAGATAGGTAATTTTTCGTCATCTGGAGCACTTTTCAAACTGACATAACTCCCAAACGCTTCCTATTTGGCTCGGCAGACTTCGATATCTAGAGACACCAAACAAGTTCACATATGAATATTAAAGTCTGCCACGAAAGTACGATAGGTACGAAAAACGCTTCTCGGACGACGGTCTATTAGATGCGGCAAGTGGTAGCTCAACGAGCACGCAGTCGAGGGCGGCGGGCAGCGGGGTGGCAGCGGGGTGGCGGCGGCGGGCAGGCGCAGCGCAGGGGCGCGTTCAGTGGCTTCGCACGAGCGCACTCGAGCGCGCTCTGGTGCGCGCTCTAACCGTTCCGTGGCTCGGTGAAATTTTACCCTGACAGCTGTCAGAGCGTAGTTTCACCCGTTCCGTGGCTCAGAGCGACACAACCAAACAACCGTCTAATGAGATGGTTAATTTTTACTCTGACAGCTATTTGACGTTTAAAGCTTGCAATTTATGTCAAAGTCAAAAGACTCAAAAAGCCCGCCATTTTTTTTCGTAGTTACTTTAGAATAATTTTGTTAAATTTGTATATCACAGACGTCTAATACGTCTGTAATGTATATAGAAGTAGAAAACAATTGAGACAGGAGAAGAATTTTCTCTCGTCAAATATTTGAGGTTATAAAAACAACTCGATCGTTCAGTGGCTCGGTTGCAACTCAAACGGGTTAAATTTTACCCAAACAACTACGCTCGAAACCACAGAACGCACTCCAGGCCGCAGCTCGCGCCGCACCGCGCCACCAGCACGCCGCCGCCGCCGCCGCCGTCCCTGCGCCCGCTCGTACAGCGGTCCCGGTCCATGCGAAACACTACGTACCTACCTGTTATCTATGAATTCATTGTCACTTATGCTAGGTAAAGCCAGGTTTCCGTTAATACGATTATATCGTAGCAGTGCGACAATATATTCATATAAAGCGTATTCAGTTTCGTACGAATGCCACAGCAATTCTGATAATAAGTATATGGTTATTTCATTAATCACAGCAGAACACATTTTTAACATCGAGCAACATAAAATCTTCGAGTAGGTACTGGATTGTTTACAAATAGAATTCGATGTCTGAAGGTGTACGTAAAATATTGTGGGTAGTAGCATTCTACCTATGAGGTGTTTAGGTATTGGTCGTATTACTTACAGATGGAATATAACAGTAGTTTAAGCGCAAAAACTGAAAAACCCCAATAAAAAACATTATAATAGGACCTAATATGATAGCGAGCGGTAGTTGACATTATATTTAATTCTGTAATATTCATTTTACTTGAAGTGGCCGAAAGTCTATTGCTCTTAGCGTAAGTAAATAAACGGTAAAATAAAGAAAGCTCAAAAGTATCAAAAGGTATAATATAAAAAGAAAGCCTGTAATAGTAACGAGTTGTCCTGCGTAAAGCGCATAGTTTTAAATCGCAGTAATCATGGTCGTAAAAATATATTTGTGTGCCGTAATATTTATAAAATGAGTCGCAGGTCGCAGGTAAAAAAGACAGAGTAGTCATGCAAACAGAGGTGAACTTGTAAAACATATGTAGGAGTTTGTGATGTGGTTTTAAAAGATTGTTTAAGTTTATAAAAGGAATTTAAAATTAGATAACGGTTAATAAGGATAAAACAAAAGTTAGGACATGCATTTACGCAAAGTACAGTAGGCAGCACATGCGGCTGGACATATTGACCTTGAGAGCGCCGTTATTCCGTAGCAGTAGAACCGAGTTTCGTAGTGCAAGTGTCCAGCCGCATGTGCTGGCTTCTGTACATAAATAAAATTAAGACTTAATTTTAGATAGGTCATTAGGTGTGCGAATAGCAACAATAGCAGATGTGTCATCTTTACGGGCCAAAACCGTGCCGTGCTTAACCCAATCATATCGATAATTGTTCTTGCTGGCAATGGATCGGGCTTCCCGAAACAATTTTTTATTTGATAGGGTCATGTGGTCAGGTGTTCATTCATGTACACTTTTTTGGGCTCGCCGTTGATTTTGAGGTCTGCGGTCGTTGTACCCTTAGCTAAGCGGAACGCTGCAAGGACATTGTCACGCTTGATACGAGAGAACAATTTTAGTATAATATTCTTGGGATGAGAACTAGAGGAATTTGCGTGGGGTACGCGATGAACAGCAGCTATGTCAAGTGGAGTGATAGTGTGTTTGATGACAGATCCCAGCTGCTCGACTAATGCTATCAGGTTTTCTCCTCTCCGTTCGGGAATGTTTCCGATTTCTATATTATTTTGTCGGGCTTGCTGCTCTAGCGATTCGAGTTTAATTTCAAGCGCTCCGATTGTAGCACTATGGGTGTCGATGACATTAATCTTTTTCTGCGGGGCTAGCACGCCAGTTGTGACAAACTCTAAATCCCTTACGGAGCTGTCAAAATGTCACGAAAACGCCGCCATTTTGAAATTTTGTCAATTTAGCGAATATGGATGCACGTTGTGACGTCAGTGTTTTATCAAACTCCATGTGGGTTGACAATTTTTTTTTTTTTTTTTGTTTTTGTCAGAATTGCGAACATACCACCACTTTTTACGACTCATTTGTCGCAAAATGACAGTTTCATAAGGCTAATTTGTCAATATTTATCAACCTCAAATACGGAGCGTGAGATTCTTTGTGGGTTTTATGGGACTGTAATATTGGCTGAAAAATCGTATTTTCTTCATTGTTTGCCTATAAGGATGTTTGTACACACTAAACTAAAGTAATTGAAAGATGTTCTCTTACGTTAGCTTTTGCTATTTTACTAGGTTTCCGCCCGCGGATCCGCTGGCGTTAACAGCTTTTCCCGTGGTAATGAGGATTATTTCCGCGGTAAAAGGTAGCCTATGTTCTTCCCCAAAGTCTATACTAGCTGTGTACTAAGTTTCATTAAAATCGGTTCAGTAGTTTTGGAGCCTATTCAATGCAAACAAACAAACAATAGATTTATAGTTGTATGTAAGTAATTAATATTACTCTATTCATAGATTCGAAACTTCTCACGAAGGCCCTCTGTACCACTGGGGTACCATAGGACAACAACAACAACATTCATAGATTGCAGACAAAATAATAAAGAGTTTTAATCAGCATGCTTCTATTAAATTTAGAAAAAGAACAGCGATAGAAAGGAAGTGCTCATTCAAGAGATCTTTGTAAACTTCGTTTGTAAGGACTTTGTCGGAGACTCAGAAGTTTGGAACCGATCACAACCCAAGCTTAGTACAACTTACCTACGCTTAGTCCATGAAGTAAATAAGCTGACATACTTTTATTAACTTTCCTTCATCAATAAACTAGTAAAACCACAGAATACCAAATAGTAGTCCCTACAGAAGCTCCACTAGGCGACATAATTCAAATAAATTGCAACCCTAGCTTCGTTACAATAAAGTGCAATTCAGATCGCACGGCGCTAGGCGAAAAGACGAAGTTGCTGCATCTCTTTCTCTCGCGTTGCGCCAACTCTTGTGCCACTCTACTAACACCTTTAGGGCTGTCGTCTTTGAGAAAATAAAACATCTGATTTATTAACCTATAAGGTACCTACCTTTTACTCAAACAAATGATGGTTCAAATAAACCAATGCTACTACTATTTACTAAGTAATAGTATGTGATCCAGTTCTTTTCCTTTTATTTCTACATCCATAAACAGAACAGCATTTGTCGTATTGTTGTGAAGTCATTTTCGTAATTTGAGCGAGCGGAGCGGCGCGTAATAACGACGCGTCACGCGCGCCCGGCGACTGTTCGCGTACTGATGTAGCTAGCCCTGCCTTTCATCGGCCGGGGCGATATTTCGCCCGTCATACCTATTCTTACGAGTGGAACCCCCCTGGTAAAACCCAACGCTGGGCTAAGTCTCTAGTATGCCTTTGCCAATATGACTGGCTAAATCAAGTTTTTGCCCATAAAGTATCTTTGCCTCACATCGGGGGTTAGAAAGAAATGCATGAGCCACATTCAGAGATTTAATTACTTCCCTGCGCATATAGTTATAGCATGGGTAAAGAATCTTTGTCGCTGGTTATAGGGAATTTAAAACTACAAGCGGTTCAATACATTCAATTTCAAGTTCAATACATACATTCAATACAATCTAACTAGATGTAAGTAAATAACTAAACAAGTCTACAAGTCTAGTTAGAAATCAATATCAATCCGATGAAATAAAATAAT
The DNA here is from genome assembly GCA_948473455.1 of Teleiodes luculella. Classification (NCBI taxonomy): domain Eukaryota; kingdom Metazoa; phylum Arthropoda; class Insecta; order Lepidoptera; family Gelechiidae; genus Teleiodes; species Teleiodes luculella. The sequence goes on along the minus strand of CAOKYR010000252.1, from coordinate 24,996 downwards.
ATTTTTTGATACATTATTTATTTATCAACTATTACTTCTATTCTAGTAAACAAATTAACATAGTCAACATTATTACAAAGTAAATTGTTTATTTATTATTTCAACAATGCATAATAAATGTGGTCTTACATAACTAAATTAATAAAAAATCATGTCACCTTTCCCTCTTTTTAAAACCTAAACACTAAATTTGTTGATTCAGTTACAACTGCAGCCGTTATACTTAGTTACTAATTTAGCTTTCTTTATAGTAGTCTGATAACATAATAAAAGTAAGAGTAAGAAGTAAGTATAGCACTCCTCATCTTCATTACACCTACCTTATGTTCGTTACACATAATTGTTAAAATTGTATCTTTTTGGTACCTACTACTAAATAATATTTATCCCAGTTTCCTCACTTCCAGAAACCTAAGGCACATTGCACTATGCTTAACACTAATTTACTAACACAATTTAAGGATTTCTTACAGCAGTTTATTTGAGAAAGAACCACAATACATAGTGTCTAAAGCCACTGCCGAAGAATCAGGCTTTTGACTAGGCACTTTGCATGTATGCATTATGTTGACTTTCTGACACGCAATTCTTCATCTTTTGCTTGGGTTTCGGTTGAGATCACGCCAAGTAGAACTCGGAGTTACATGGAGCGAAGCCAAGGCCACGGCGCAGGGCAGGGGGAACTGGAAGAATCTCTTGAAGGCCCTATGTATCCCCTGGGTACCTTAGGGTTCCAACAACAACAAGTAGAACTCGTTGATTGAGTAGCGTTGCTTACACAAAGATTATTCGAAGCTTTTTCCACTGCTGCTACTTATTTTGCAGCTTTTCTCGAGGGCCATTTAAATCGGTCAGAGAGTCAACTTCAGGAAATCTTCCTATTGAAACGGGTAGAACAAGATTTTTGAATAATGGTTCAACACGAAGTATTTTCCTCTGAAACAAACAAAGTTAGATGAATATCATTGCATTTAACTAGTTAGATTACGGTAAATGTACCATGTGTGTGTACTTACTTATTGTTTTTAGCTGTTTTTTTGTTTAAACACGAATAAATCGTGCTAATGTATAAAATAAAATTTGATTTTGTTTGTTTACTTTTTTTGTAACTTTTTTTTTTATACGTCCGGTGTGATTAATAACTCACTAAATGAAAATAAACAGCAAATTTAGATAAAGACAACATCATCAACTTTTGTATAGCGCGATCCCTTTCTTTCGTAAAACAGTGTTATTTTAATATCTGTCAAAAGCACGGATCGGCTAGTATTGAATGAACGGTATTAGGTAACCATAGTATTTCATAGTATTTACTAGTTCCACGAGTAACTGTTGTAAAATGGCAACAATTGGAGTGACAAAAATTGACAAAATGATTTCACGATTATTGAGTTTCTCAAAACGCCCGGTATGTTCGCAACAAATGATAAAATCCCCCAAATGGACATTTTTTGTCTTTCATTTCTCAAGTCCCACGTAAACGCGTATGCTAGCCGGGCTGTATCTGAGCAACTTGCGACCGCGTTTCTTCCGTCTTCTTATCAATTTCGTCAAATTTGTTGCTGATGAAGTTGACAGATTTTTTTAGTTCACCAAAATCTTTGACGATCGCTTCAAACTTTGCGTCCTGCTTGTCGCCCTACTTATCCAGTCGTTCCAAAACACGCGACTCAAACGCGAGAAAGTCTTCTCTGTTTGCACTTTCACTTTGGTTTTCTTGAAATTTGCTTGAATTTGGAAGCTCTTCGCGCTGTGGGCGGCGGGAGTTTACATAACTGGGAGGTGGAGATTCCTCTTCCAGTAGAGGAGTTGACCCAGACAAGTTCACTACGTTGTCATCAACAGACATGTTGCTGTTGTTTTCAAAAGTAACATTCATTGTTTTGTAACGAATAAGTTGAAGAGCTAGTCTCTGCCTCACTCACTACTCTGTGCACTGCGCGAGCAGCTGATTGACGGTACGCGCACGATGACGTATAGCGTAAACAGACCGGTGCGGTAGTGAATACGGAACGAGAGTACCTAGTGCGCACGACCGAACTCCCCGCGGCTGCGAGACGGAATGGGAAACTAGGTCTATCCTTCATCATGCCGGCTACAACTAGGTCCGGCCATTCCCTGTTGGATAAAACTAGATCTATCCGATATCATTCCGGCTAGAACTAGGTCCAGACTATCCCTGTTGGATAAAACTTAGATGGGTGTCCCGCCACAGTTTTACCAATCGGCTCGTACTAGGTTTAACCAAGAGTAAGTGGCTACACCTAGTTCTAACCGGCTAAAACTAGCTGTAGCCGCACTTCGGGTTTTAGCCGTAACATATATACTAGTTTGTGCACTATCCTACGTAATTTTACCGTCCGACATTTTACTTTCCCCCATTCCGGAACCGGAATAATTTCTGGAGTAATTTCGCGTGGGTGGCGTGTAAAGGCAGAGCTACCCTAAACTGAGGCGTATCATCCGAGTAAAGACGGACAAGTGCACAAGCCAATCATCCGTTTTTTTCATGCCACTTCGGACCGTAAAAAATCGGATGTTCGGACAGTAAAATTCCTTGTAGTGCACAATCGCCCTTACTACACCTACAAAATCTCAAGAGAGTTTGTAGGTGTAGGTATAGTTTAAAAAAAAGTATAGACAAAGTATAGAAAGACTAATTTTAGAATTATCTAATTAAATTTTTACTAAAGTAGTATAAGCGAAGCCGTTTCTAGGACACGGTCTAACAAATATCTAAAGTTAATCTACTAGCTAGAATCTATATTTACTTTACGAGATTCAAATGGATGGCCAATTTCAAGATGTCCCTTTGTCCACATTTTCACTTTTGAGAAAACGTAAAGATAGTTTTTAATTTTGCATTTGAAATGTTTCCATATGGAATAAAAATATATGTCTGACACCAAAAAGTTCGCCTTAAGGTCCTCTTTCGTATAGTATTAAATTAAATATCATATTTTTAACTTTTTTAAAGAAAAAAGCAAAAAGTTTTAAGGACTTAGGTCATAAAAATCTTGGACTTAGGGCTTTTTATACTGGACTTAGGGATTTTAAGTTGGACTTAGTGACATTCATAAACTAGGAGTTGGACTTAGGTTTTTTGTGAGAAAAATTAACTCGGATCAACCTCTCTTGAGACTTGCAAACCAAGCTATCTTGATACTTTATAATAAAATGCCGTAAATTATTTTTATTGCGATTATAATTTTTTTTTAATATTTACAACATTTTTTGCAACGAAATACTCGAAAAATACAAAACACACTAGAAAAGAAAAGAAACGCTCGTTATTTTTTCAAAATACGACATTATGTCAAAGGACTTAGTGACATTTAGAACTAAAACTATAGACTTGGGGACTAAGGGACTTCTTGAAATGAATCACGTGGACTTAGGGCATAGAATTTATTTTAAAACTACCACTTAGGAACATGTTACAAATATTTCAAATATACAGAACCATAGATAATGAGCTGTTTTTTATTGTGGTGCTGCCAGTTCCTAAAGTCCCTAAGTGGACTTAGGGACATCTTGAACTGGGTCATCCAAATATTCTTAATTTATTCAATCAGGTATTAAGAGTACAAAAAAATAATCCAAGTATAGTAAAATAAGACTGTTTGAAGGCAAACTTAATAAAATAGCTAAAGTAATACTTAACTTGGATTTTGGAAATACCTACTTAAATAGCTAAAGTAGCGGTAGCTCTACTCTATGAAGTCGAGAGACAAATGACTCTACAAAATCCTTTCTGTTTTACCAAAATCTAACTATAGATTGAAGTAAGACATGTAAGACTTAATAATTATTCTTGATTGCTACTTGGGTATCCATATTCAGTTTCTTCTCTGACACATTTAGATCCGTTGTTGGAGCATCCACATTCTTCTTTGACATGGCAGTGCGGCTTGGTACAATTAGCATCAGATTTGCACTAAAAATAAATAAAAAATAAAGAAAAATTATTTTATTTAGGCAATGGTGAAACATAAGAATAGTCCCATAGCCCCATATTATTAAGAATAGGACTTAAAAAATAATTTTAAAACTATTCCTAAAATAGTTACCTATGTTGATAATTATGTGGACGTCTTTCTGTTATGTTAGATACTACAATTTAATAAGTATTTCATACTAGCTGCCCGCCCGCGGCTACGCCCGCGTTGCTTTTCGACTTTTCACGTGGGAATAAACAAGCCTGAGAAAGGAGCCGCGCGCGCTACTATTTTTCCCGTGGCAATGTGATACTTATTTTCCCACGGTATAATAGCCTTTATACCTCCCTAAAATCCATTATATCTCTGTACCAAGTTTCACCAAAACTTTTAGCCCGACCTCCCATTTTCCCGTGGGAATAAGCTATTTTCCCGCGGTAAGAGATAGTCTATATCCTACTCCAAGGTCTATTCTATCTCTGTACCAATCTTCATCAAAACTTTAAACCACCGGTACTACTATTTTGAAAAAAATAAATATTTCCCGGCGGTAAAAGGTAGCTAGGTAGCCTATACATTCAGGGCATCCCACGGCTATGCTACATGGAGGGAAAGTACCTTAAATATTGTAGATAGAACAGTTTATTGAAAGAAGACTTTATTTTATTTCTAAAAACTATTAAAACTAAATTCATAATTTTTTTAATAATTACATGGTTAAACCGGGAATCGAACCCGCTACACGAGAAAAAAAAACACCCTGTAGTTTTATCACACCAATCGAAAGGCTTCACCATAAGGATTATTTTTTTGCTAAATAACATAGTGTCAAAAATAAAAGGAAGACTATGACCGTTAGATATTTTTATGGGGTTATGTAAAAAAATTAGTTTACAAGAACCGGTATGAAAGTATCCACGAGTTGCAAACAGAACTTAGAAGTATATTCTAAATATTCACCACAACAAGTAAAAACAACCTTTTTGTGTGGGTGTCGCAACACAGGGGGATGTTTCCGTATATAAATTGTATCGTTCTTGTTTCATGTTGTGTAGTTTATTATGTGTTAATTGTATTTTCTTATTGTCATTTTCTGTGTTGTGATGTCCTACAAATAAATATTTCTGATTCTGATTCTGATTCTAAAAAAATCAACAGGGAGTGAAATAATCAAGAGTGCGACTTTGTATTCAACAGCGTTTTGAGCTTAAAAATGTTAAAATACATAGACTTCCTTTTATTTCTGACACTATGTTATTTAGCAAAATATAACCCTTATGATGAAGCCTTTCGATCGGTATGATACAACTATAGGATTTTTTTTCTCGTATATCGGGTTCGATTCCCGGTTCAACCATGTAATTATTAAAATATGTATAAATACAGTTTTAATAGTTTTTAGAAATAAAATAGTCTTCTTTCAGAAAAATATTCTACCTACAATATTTAAGATACTTTCCCTCCATGTGGCATAGCCGTGGGACGCCCTGTATATATCCCCAGTGTCTATTCTATTCTATCTCTGTACCAGTCTTCATTAAAATTTTCTATCCACGCTGCCATTTTTCCCGCGTTAACCTTTTAGCACCAAGTTCTATTCTATCTGTAATTCTATCATACCCCAAGGTCACATTGGTATAGATCTATACCAAGTTTCATCAAGTTTCCGCCCCACGGCTCCGCCCTCGCTTACAGTCGTTTTCGTGGGAATGAGGTATTTTCCCGCGGTGAAAAGTAGCCTATGTCCGTCCCCAAGGTCTATTCTATCTCCGTACCAAATTTCATCAAAATCGGTTCAGTGGTTTTGGCGTAAAAGCGTAACATACAGACAGACATACAGAGTTACTTTCGCATTTGTACAATAACTAGCTGCCCCGCCCGCGGCTACGCTCGCGTTGGTTTTCGACTTTTCCCTAAAACTTTTTGCCCGCTCTACCATTTTTCCCGTGGGAATAAAGTTTTTTCCCCCGGTAAAAGGTAGCCTTTATCCATGCCCAAAATCTTTTATATCCCTGTACCAAGTTTAATCGAAAATTTCCGACCGCCCTTCCAATTTTCCCATGGGAATGAGGCATTTTACCGCACTATAAGTTAGCCTTAGTCCATTCCTAAGATCTATTCTATATCTGTACCAAGTTTCGTCAAAAAAATCCACTCGCGCTGCCATTTTTCCCGTAGGAATGAGGAGTTTTCCCGCGGTAAAAGGTAGCTTATATGCATCTCCAAGGTCTATTCTATCATACCCCAAGCTCAGATTGGTGATACCAAGTTTCATAAAGTTTCCGCCCCACGGCTCTACCCGCGGTTACAGTGGGAATGAGGTATTTTCCCGAGGTAAAAAGTAGCCTATATCCGTCCCCAAGGTCTATTCTATCTCCACACCAAGTTTCATCAAAATCGGTTCTGTGGTTTTGGCGTGAAAGCGTAACAGACAGAAAGAGTTACTTTCGCATTTATAATATTAGGTATATATTATATACAGCATGATAGCGGAATGTTTAGCAAAAACGCGGCTACAGACTCTATGACATGCATAAAAAATACAATTTCCCTAATTTTCCGTTTTCTTTTATACAAAACAGTCTACAAATTTTTAAAGGACATCATTCACGTTTCATACAATGTTGGACCAAAAAAGTAAAAATGCCGGCCAAGGAAAAAAAGTGTATTTTTCGGATAGAACACGTCGTAGTTTCCATATTTCTTTACTTTTTTTTTACATTTTCTTTATATTTTTTATATATTTTTTCCTTTTTTTTCTTAATAATAAACAAAAAAAACTCGATGAATGATCATTCTTATGCTTCATAATAATACTATCATAGTATATTTTTTAATTATATTAAACATGAAGGAAGAAAAAATTTTACGCGCCCATATGGAGTAGTAATCAAAACATACTATGGGTGCCGGCTATGATACAATTTTGTAACTCACACACACATTCACACTTTTCTTTCAAATAGTTGTTCACGGCATGTGACATGGACAACATCACTGTCATACATATAATATCAGAAATAAAATAAATAACACGAAATGGTCAATTGTGCGATGAAATTGTGCCGAAACCATGCCGCAAGCAAAACTACAAAGCTTGCTGGTATCACATTTTTTGGTGAGTAGTAAACCGCTTGGTTTTTACAATTTTCGTGGTCAAGTTTTTAGCAGAAATTATGTTGTTGATTTTTAGTGATGTGAAGTAGTCGATAAAAAATAATATAGAATCGAGTCATCAGCTAATTACTTTTTTATTTCATTTATTTATCGCAGTTTTCCAAAATATCCAGCGCAATAACGTAAATGGGTGCCAACATGCGGGAGAGACCAAAATTGGATTCCAACCAAATATAGCAGAATCTGCTCAGCTTATTTTAATAACAGTAATTACGAATAAACTGAAGCCGGCAAGAAAATTTCTCATTCCCATAGGAAAAGTTGTGAAAGCGGGCGGAGTTGGCACAAAGATAGAATAGACCTTGCGGAAGATCATAGGCTAACTTTTACCGCGGGAAAAATTTCTCATTCCCACGGGAAAAACTTAACGTGGGTGAGCTAGTTGTTAATAATTTACATTGTTATAAATATTATGCAACATCAATGATAAATTTACGAGAAAAATAGGTGGTCAAAAGTTTTTTTACACGTAATGTAAAATACTTTATACAATAATATAAACAGTTAAAAATATAAATTAAAAATATTGTTTTAAAATTTGTAATGTATTTTTATTTGTCTGTCTCTATGCCTCTCTAGGTAGTTCGCTGCTCTCTAGGAAATAACAGATATAGGTAATATAAGTATGGAAAAGCAAAAAGACAAAATACCAAATGCCCAAAGAAGTAAGCAATTCTCAATAATGTTATTCTTTTTGATTTTCCATTCCATTTGCAAGTTAATCACCATTGTATACGAGAAGTTCGATAAATAAGTCTAGTAGCCATGTGATAAAATGTACGAAAATAATCGATAAATATACGTTACGCTTCATACCACATCACATCACTACATTCAAATTCAGTAACCATTAAGGGGTCCACACACAGCAGCTATAATGTACATCTTTACATTATAGCACGATACATCTCATTACATCTTTCCATAGAAATCCCCAGGAGACAACACACAGCAGCTATAATGTATATTTTTACATCTTTGTATCTTAAGATACAGAGCGATACGGAAATATACATTAAATAGTTCGATATATCTTGATACATCTTAATACATCTCAATATATTTCCGTATATCTCTCATTATAGAGGGTGTTCAACAAGTTGCTAGTTATTAAACACACAGTACAGTCTGTCTCAGTCTCAATCGCTCAATTAAAATCAGGATATTATGATTTCCTCGGATTTGACCCTTAACGGATTGACTATTTATTTTGAAGACTTGGCTTCGGCCTTTTATATACATTGAAGCATTATTGACCATAGCTTCCCGCCGCGGCTCCGCCCGCGTTAATAGCTTTTTCAGTGGGAATGAGACATTTTCCCGCGGTAAAAGTTAACCTATGTTCTTCCGCAATGTCTATTCTATCTTTGTGCTAACTCCGCCCGCTTTAACAATTTTTCTCGTGGGAATGAGAAATTTTCCCGCGGTAAATTATAGTACTTGTAGCATATGTTCTTTCCCAAGGTCTATTCCGTCTTTGTGCCAAGTTTACAAATATCGGTTTAGTGGTTTCGGAGCCTATTCAATTATTAGGAATAATCATATATTTTAGGTATTTTTTTTACACCTTAGGGTTACATCATTGAATTTTGGTAAGGATTTTTTAAACTCTCCGGAAATTTCCTTACGCTGTATGTGATCTTCAATCCACAATTTTCTGTTTTTGGCGCATGTTGCAATACGCCCATCAAAATCACAATCAGAATCATCTTCTGATGAACTATCTAGTAAATCTAACAGTAAACTAGTCGACGGGTCCATATTATTATAATAATCAAAATAGAACACCCCGTATAACACTTTCGCAGCTGGGAAGTGCGTCAATGGGTACGTGTACCTATGGAATGAAGGAAAATATACCTTACATTACCTGTTGTGTGTGTGATACGTTAAGATAAGGTATAGCTATACATCCCAGGATGTAATATACATTATAGCTGCTGTGTGTGGTGCCCTTTAAGTTTCTTGTTTTTTACATGCCAAATAATACAAATAAATGTCGTACTTAATTGATATTTTGTTTTTAGTTGGGCATGTCATAACATGAATGTCTCTAATTTTTTCTAACGTAACGTATTCAAAGATGTGTGATAGAGACTGATATAGTTAAAAGGCAAACCCCGTCTCCCGCTTCCACCTACCCTCCCACCCCTCTGAGCGGCCGCATTGGTTTCGATACAAAATAGGCATGATTACTACTCCATATGGGCGCGTAAAATTTTTTCTTCCTTCATGATATTAAACAAATATACATACTAAATCCATGTGGGCCCCTATTATAATAATAAAAAAATAAGTTAAACTATATATGTATGTGTGGACTGAGAGCCCATTTTTATTTTTGAGGATTTTTGCAGTTTAACTAACAACAGTCCTTAGTAAAAGGTGTGGAAATATTTGTAAAACGAATATTAGAGTTTGTAAAGACATAGTTCAAAAGATATGTCGTCTTAAGTGGGTCCCTCAGTTCACACACATGAGCTCCCAAATCTAGATGTATAATGAGTTTACCAACAAATTTTGGTTACAGACCTTTAGTAAAACATGAATAATCATCTACACAACATTAAAAAACGTAATGTGAATAGATAATAAAAAAATACAAACGCCCTTCTGTGGTCCCTGAGGGCCCACATAAATTTATCTCATAATTAATGTATTATAACATGAACATTAAATATTCATAAGCCAATCTTCAGTAAAAATTACAAGAAAAAAACTAGAACTAAAGAAAGATCACAAACAGTGGTAAATATTGTGAATTTTACGTTTTTGTTGGTGGTCCCTCAGTTCACACACTATACAAATGCTAATTATTTAAAATATAATTAAATACAACAATTACAAACATGTGGAGCCTTTCAGTGCTTAGTAAATTTTGTTTATTATCGATCTGTATTTATCTTTTCACTGGTTTAATTGTTCTTTTTTGTCATTTTAATTTTTTATAGATCCTCATACTAACTCTGGTACAGGGTGTCCACGGTTACCTATCTTAAATCCGAAAATTTTAATATCGAATATGTTTTTACCGAAAACGGATCGCATTTTTTTTACTTTCCATATTATCATTTTACCGAAATGGTTTGGTTTGGTTTACAAAACTAGATCCATTATAAATTATGGGAAAAGTAAATTCTGTTTAATAAACCTCCAGGATAATTAAAATATATGAAGTGAAACAGTTGGTAAAACCAAAAACATTTTCTCCTTACTGCTTTCAGAAATTCTAATATGGTTATTATCGTAACACTGAAATTTTTCATTTACCTACTACGAGTGGCATTTGTAATGGTCAATGCCGCCCTCAAGTAGGGGAGGGACAAATTCGATTGCTCTAATACATTAATAATTTTTGCCTTTAACTATAATTGAACGAGGGATGTCACACAAAAACTGTTCATTAGTACCGTTTAAATCAAAGAATATAAATTCTGACACCTCATTTTTAAAATTTACCTTACCTTTACAATACAGGCATTCTCTTGTTTCTTCATCAAAAACAATTGCTTCCTCTAAACAACTAATAGGTACCGAAAATCTGAATGATAATTTTTCTTGAATCAATATTATGTCTTGATTGCATGGACACCCTAATAGTACGAAAAACCTAACGTGTAAAATTTTGGTAAAAAAACATTAAAACCAGTGACAAGATAAATACAGATCGATAATATACAAAATTTACTAAACACTGAAAGGCTCCACATGTTTGTAAATGTTGTATTTAATTATATTTTAAATAATTAGCATTTGCATAGTGTGTGAACTGAGGGACCACCAACAAAAACGTAAAATTTACAATATTTACCACTGTTTGTGATCTTTCTTTAGTTCTAGTTTTTTTCTTGTAATTTTTACTGAAGATTGGCTTATGAATATTTAATGTTCATGTTATAATACATTAATTATGAGATAAATTTATGTGGGCCCTCAGGGACCACAGAAGGGCGTTTGTAATTTTTTATTATCTATTCACATTACGTTTTTTAATGTTGTGTAGATGATTATTCATGTTTTACTAAAGGTCTGTAACCAAAATTTGTTGGTAAACTCATTATACATCTAGATTTGGGAGCTCATGTGTGTGAACTGAGGGACCCACTTAAGACGACATATCTTTTGAACTATGTCTTTACAAACTCTAATATTCGTTTTACAAATATTTCCACACCTTTTACTAAGGACTGTTGTTAGTTAAACTGCAAAAATCCTCAAAAATAAAAATGGGCTCTCAGTCCACACATACATAACTATATGACTACATGCGCTGTGACATGCGTCAAAATAATACTTTTATAACAACATTTTTATTATTTAATTAATAGCTTCTAACAATACAACCATGGAGTGCACAGGATTCGTGTCATAGTAAAAGAATAGGTACAGGAATTGTGTGTTCTACCCAAAAGTTATACTTTTTTCTGCTGGCCGGCACTTTTACTTTTTTGGTCCAAAATGAATGATACCCTTTATCCGGAAAATTCTAGTTTTCATGCGCACTTTGTTTATCAATGAGCTGTAGGGTCAAGTGGGGGACAGTGTAACAGGGGGCACAGTATAACATCAAGATTAACTCTGTTCTTTTCTAATTTATAAATGGTGTCTCTTTACGTGTTTTGTCAGTCTCATGCGCCGCCATCTTAAATAGCTGTCATCGGACGTCAAATCGCTGGATTAACGGAAAAATGCGCAAATTTATGTTTTTCATAAAAAAATTGTAGAAAAATAACACAGTGAAGTTTTGTTCTTATCGGAAAAGTAATAAATTCTGGTGAGTAAACATATGTTCTTCTTAACTTTCAATTAGTTGGTCTTTAAATAGTAAACATAGTTTGTTGCAATTTCTAACTTTAAAATTTTTAACGAATTTTTATTGGAAACGAAAGGTTGTGGGGTACAGTGTAACATGTTATAGTGTGCCTTTTTGATTAGTACTTTATTTTTTTAGGTGTGCTACATCGGAAATGGTGCGGAATCGAAAAATAATTATGATAATTATCTATTTTTTATATTTATATTTTTCATAATTATGACTTTGTTTATGATTTTGTTTATGTTTGATTTTGATCACCAAAAATATGTTGTAGAACATAATTGAGGTTAAAGGGTTTCTATATTTCATATTTTATTTCGTACGATGTATGTTTAGTCTACTAATTATAGTGTACCCCATCATGTTATACTGTACCCCTATGGTTGTTAAACTGTACCCCACCCCTGGGGCACACTATAACAAATTTGTGATTTCAGAAATCTTAAAAAAAGAATAGTATTCGATATTATACCAAGCCTAATATGAAGGTTAAAGACTGCTGATTTTATGGTAGATTTATAAGAAGACGATATAATGAAGGTTTTTTTTTCTAAAAATTTAAATGACTTTTTTGTTACACTGTCCCCCACTTGACCCTACCTACCTACTTGCGACTGACGGTCGAACGACCACTTCGCGCGCCCCCCCTCACCTCGCCCCTCCCGCGCCCGCGTCTCCTGATACCATGCTAAAAAAGTGTAATTTGATGTTTATTGCGTAGTACGTAGTACCTAGCATTGTCTCAAGTTCAAGTGAATCATTTTGATTTGTATCATACGGGGTTCGCTATTTACGTCGAAATGTGAACTAATGGCACAATGGTGTTACACAAGTTGCAATTTTTGTAGTAGGCACTTTCACGGGCTTCAGAATACAGAATTTACGGCTACATACCTACAGATTTTACGTTAGAAACGTTAATGTGTACTGATAGGTATGAAATTAAGTACAACCACATCAGGGCAAACAAACAAGCGCACAGTGATTCTGTTCATTTTAAAAGTTCAACTAAAGTAGGTACCTACTACTCTGCGTAGCGTGCTCTTGACTGCAACTTGCAGGCCATTAATTTAACTACACTTTGCACATTTTCGGGTTACGTTCTTACGTTTCACTAAACTCGCGAGGCGGGTAAATGCGCGAGCGCACGTGTATCGATCAAAGGAACCGCAGGCGACTGACTGTCCGGTGTCCGCTGTCGGGCGATATCGATCACCTCCCGGAGGGTGTGCGCGGGGGTGCGGTGAGGTGCATTGCTACGGTCAAGGTCACAGAGCGAGTCTAGATCTAAGTCTAGATCTAAGTCTAGGTCTAAGAGGCTAGGTCTAAGTCTAGGTCTAGGTCTAAGTCTAGGTCTAAGAATAGGTCTAAGTCTAGGTCTAAGTCTAAGTCTAAGTCTAAGTCTAAGTCTAGGTCTAGGTCTAAGTCTAGGTCTAAGTCTAGGTCTAAGTATAGGTCTAAGTCTAGGTCTAAGTCTAGGTCTAAGTCTAGGTCTAAGTATAGGTCTAAGTATAGGTCTAAGTCTAGGTCTAAGTCTAGGTCTAAGTCTAGGTCTAAGTCTAGGTCTCGGTCTAAGTCTAGGTCTAGGTCTAAGTCTAAGTCTAGGTCTAGGTCTAAGTCTAGGTCTGGGTCTAGGTCTAGGTCTAAGTCTAGGTCTTAGTCTAAGTCTAAGTCAAAATAATAAAGAATAAAACAGCTATTTATTTTATAAATCAATTATTCGATAAAATTATTCGTGAATATTTTATTCCTGGAGTATTACATTCGCGAATAATTTATTCCCGAATGAATTATCACGAATAATTTGAAGACGAATAATCATTCGATAAATTTATTCGTCATTCGCGAATGATTTTGTTTCATTCCATTCGTTATTCGTAATTCGAATTAATTTTGCCCATCTCTGACCTGTATTAAAATGGAATAAATAGGTGTAGATGAGACAGGAAGTGGGCTATGAGAAAATATGTAGCTGAAGCTCAAGAATTAGTACCCGAAAAGAAAAAGAGGAAGATTACCTACAAAAAGAAATGAGATGCCATCAAAAACACAACTTGTAAAAAAACCAAGTCTCGCAATTCAGTTCTTCTACCGTAAAAAGTTGTGAGATCCATTAGTCCATTGAATGAGTCCCTCCAAGGGGGGTCTAGAGTGCGAGAGTTAGTAACGTAAGATGTTTCTTCGGAAACATGTCAAGAGTCCCTAGGTAATTGTTAAATATTCGAGAACAAGGATGCGGCAGTAAAACGCGGTGGTCAGTTGCACACTAACTTTTATTTAAAACATGCCAATAGGGAGCGGCGCAGCGCTCTTACTACACACACACACACACATATCTAACAATCCCTTCCCCTTAGCTTAAACATTCCCCTGAAGTTACCTAATACCTAGAACTAATTTTCCTTAAAATAAATTCTTAAAATTAAATATTGAACGGGCGGGTTCGGGTGAAAGAGACGACTCTTGACCAGGTTCCTCCGGTAATGTGGAGTCGTCGCCGTGTTCCGTCTCAGACTCTGACGACGATGCAGGGTACACAGGAGTTAGCTCTCATCGTCTATTATCTCGACCGTCAGGTCTCTCCGGTAGCGGCGATGGACATGGGCCGGTGACTTCACTCTCATCCTCTCCCCTCTCAGCCTCATTTTCTTCCTGATTAGACGAGCCTTCTGTGCTTGTATCGCTGTTCTGTGTGTTTGTCTGATGCAGATCTGGTATGACATCAGGATTCCAGTTCCTAGTCTCTTCTCCAGCAACTCTTTTCCTTATCTGATTTATATGTCTTGTTACCTCTTTTCCTATACTTTCTGCATAAACTTTGTAAAGAACTGTTCCTATTTTCTTAATGATTTTCCCTTTGATCCAATGATAACTCTTACTGTTTACACACACAACCTTTTAATTAAATTTATGTTGAAGAAGTTTTGCCATTTAAATAAGTGGATGAGTCATTATTTCATTATTAAAATCTTCAGTAGTATTCATTTTCCACACACAAAAACTAATATTTTTGTTTTGAACGCTGCCGCTCGATTAGCCCCTGCGCCGCGCCGCCGCCGCTGTCTAAACCGCTTTTTACCCGACTGCAAAGGAAGGGTTATGTTTTTCACGCGTATCTGTGTATGTATGTATGTATGTATGTATGTGCAAAGGAAGGGTTATGTTTTTCACGCGTATCTGTGTATGTATGTATGTATGTATGTATGTGGGATTCTTTATACCCTCGAATCATTCAAACGGCTGGACGGATTTTAAAGAATGAGGTGTCTATCGATTCGTCTAAACCGAGCGATGGTTATAGGCTAGGTTTTGTTTTATTATTTAACTATTATATTTACTATATTTTTTCAATAGGGCGCGAAAACAGCTCGCTCGCAGTGTCATGGCGTCGGGTGTGCTTAGAAACCGCGTAAAAATAGCAACTGAAAACAGATATTTATCGCACATTTTGCTTATGACGTTTCACGTATGATAGAAAAAGACAACCTCTTCACATTGTTTTTATTTATTTTTTATGTGTCCTGACCTGAAATGTCAGTGGACTCCATTTGGACCTCTTAAAATACGACTAAATTCAAAGTAACTTATCTAAGTTCTTTGTCTGTTCACATTGACATCTTGCTCAATTGGCCGGGTTATAATGGCGAAAGGTTTCCGCGCCGGAGTTCAGATATCTGCGAAATAAATTCGAGTTTTTGTTTGAATTCCGACGGAAAAATCTTATAACTTGTGTTGTGTTTGTGCGTCATGAAGTGACAATTTCATGGAACAATATGTCTTGTGTGATAGAAGGATGTCAATCCCATTCAGGACGAAAAGAAAATAGTTCTGAAAAAATTACATTTCATCGGTAAGTTTTCAAATATATGTGCACGAATTTATCAGAAAATACGTCATAGTATAACAGTAACTGTTTTTCGTATAATGTCGTGTTTAAATTAGATTTCGTAAAGGTATTTTGCTTGATAATTAACATTTTTTTCCTTATTTCAAATTAGGTTAGTTTTTTACTAGTGATGTGGTAAAATCATGTACATGGTTTATCGATAAAAAAACGTCATCCCATTTTGGAGAGATTTTTCAGTGTCGAGCGAGCCGTGCAATAATTCTATTGCACGGCTCGTTATAAATAAAATCAATTTTTTGCAGAAATTTAATCTTGAATTTTATTTCAGTTTCCCAAAGAATGAAACAATTAGGAAGGGTGGATACGTCGTACTTCGAAACGAAATTGGACACCAAAAACTTTCAGTCGAATTTGTTCGATTCATTTTAGTGAAGATTCATTCGTGCCAAACACAAATATTAAATGGAGGCGATTAAAACATAACGCTTTGCCTACGTTACATTTGGCGAACTATAAATCAATGGTAATTAGAAAATAATGGGAATCTAATATTTTTTATAATCATATTAAGTAAATAATAATTTCAATATTTTGTTTTGAGAATTATGGAAGTTGGTGAAGAAAATAAAAAAAAGTTAATGTTACCCATTATGAATGGTTGATTTATAATTGGTTTCACACACATAATTTTCATTCGGTTAATAAACTTTTTATAATATTAATAAACTTTTTATTTGTAGAATCCAGAAGAAAGAACTGAACAACCAAGTATCGCATCAACTTCTACTCGGGCACATCTTTGCGAATTAAAATTAAATGCACAGGGATATCATGGGGTGAGCGAGCATGTAATTCTTGCATATTTTCTACTTTACTCTTTAGTATCAAGTTTGTAAAACTAATTAACATTTTATTGTTTTGAATGGTTTTAATGTTATATTTACAATATTTTATTATTAGACTTGACACATTTTCAAGTGCCAGTAGACATACAAGAACATTATGGGGTGAGCATGTAAATCATCACATTTCACACTAATATTATAAGTGTGAAAGTATGTTTGAATGTTCTTGCCTAAACTACTAGACGAATTTTTTAGATTGGACGCTGGAATGGTACAGTTAGCAAAAACCGGCCATGTGATGTGCGAGTGGGACTCGCGCACGAAGGGTTCCGAACACAAAACGTGTTTTGTTTTGCCATTTTCAGAGGTAATGGTACGGACGGAACCCTTCGTGCGCGAGTCCCACTCGGTAATTGTAAATTGTATGGGAGCCCTCCTTAATGATTTGTTTTATTTTAATTTAATTATTTATATTTAGAGTAAATAGTATAACTACATATTCTGTAAATATTTCAAGCATCTACCTGTTGCCGTTATCAATATCGATCAAAAACGAGCAAAAGAAACACGTTTGTTGTATGGGCCCCTTTAATATTTATTTTATTCTATTTTTTAGTATTTGTTGTTATAGCGGCATCAGAAATTCATCATCATGAGATACAGCCTGGTGACAGACGGACAGACAGCGGAACCTTAGTAATAGGGTCCCGTTTTACCTTTTGGTACGGAACCCTAAAAACGGCTCAAATATAATGATGTTAACTAATTTTTGTATTTTTAGAAATCGGAAGAAATACAAAATATGGATGTCTGTGAGACAAAACAGATTAAAGTTCAAAAAATCCCATCAACTACGACTCAGGTTCATCTTTGCGAATTAGAAGCTCAGAAGTGCCTGAAGGGCTCAGGGATATCATGAGGTGAGCATGTAAATCCTGTATTAAATATTTAATATGTATTTAAACCTACGTCATCTATTTTTTTTTCTTCCGTAGGACCCACTGATGCGATCCCAATCCCATACAACAAGAATATCTTCCGGTGAATCTCGATGTTCCGAGTATGAGAAATGCCAGCTAAAAGTAGCAGAATATAAAAAAAGAAACAGCAATCTGCAGCGAGAAGTCACAAGACTTAAAGGCGTTTCCAAGCAACGCCTTAAAAAAATAAACGCTTTAAAAAAACAGATTTCACGACTAGGTAAAAAGAATTCCAATCTTTACAGCATCTTAATGGAAAAACTAAAGGAAGAATGTGTAGAAAAAGAAAATCTAATAATGTTGGAAAATATTGGCAAAAATGACATTGAGGTTTCTTCAAAAAGAAGCAGGTCTTACGTTGACAAAAGAGTACAATCAGGGTTAAAAAAAAAATGCCGTGACTTTGAATTATCTTTCCCCAAGAGCTTACTCATTTATTCGTGAAAAATTCCAAGATGTTTTGCCACACCCAAAAACAATTTCTGCGTAGTACAAAGTGGTACTACATGGTACATGGTTCACCACCAACATTATCCAAAAGCTAAGGTATGTCAGCAAGGAATAGAGGAGCTGCTGCTGCTGTGTCTTAGACTAAAGGACAAATGTCGACATAAGGAAAAGAACAAATGTTGTAGATGTCACGAGCAAAACAAAATAATTGAAATGAAGATGGACGGGCCATAATACGTGAAGATCCAGAAAAATCAAATGGACAAACATAATCACGGAATGGTACCCTCGCCCCGCCGAGGAAGACGAACTAAAAGATAGGACGATGACCTTCCTAAAGGTTGGAGAAAGGCAGCTGTTAATTGACAAGAATGGAAAAGTATGGAGGAGGCCTATGTCGGGGGACAACTTGATAAAACTTAATTAAACTGTCTAAATGAATTGCTATTGTGAATAAAGGCTTATTTATTTATGTATCTTATACTTCGATACAATGACTTTTACCTTTTAACAAACAGAAACATCAACAATCAAAACATTCGATTACTTTCTTAGGACAAAACATTTTGTCGATATAATATATTTTATCGACTTAGTCAATCCCTAGCATTTCAATACCCCGGGACAACATAGATACACAAACGCCGCTCAAAAAACGGCACCGGCAAAGGAAGGCCATAAGCCGCGATTAGACTACACAATTGTTAGCCTCTGACAAATTGGCGTTCTACAAATTGGAGTAAGGCTATTCTGTTTACACTGTCCTAAGTAGGCTGCCGATTTTATATAGAGGAAAGATTTGTATTTTTGTGTGTATGTTTGTAATGAAGAAACTCAAAAACTACTGAACCGGTTTCAAAAATTCTTTCAACATTTGAAAGCTACATTCACCCTGAGTAACATAGGCTACCTTTCACCGCGGGAAAATACCCCATTCCCGCGGGAAAAACTGTTAACGCGGGCGGAGCCGCGGCGGAAAGCTAGTGCCTCTATAAAATGTCGTCTTCATGTCATCAATTTTCTTTTTTATTGTTATTAAAGTTACATTTGGATCGATATTTTCATACATTTCCAAAAGAACGCGGTACCTATCGTATCATAGGTATATCGATTATATTGTAAAACGTTTTCTTTCTGTGAGGACATCTATCTCTAAAAATTACGGCATTAAATACTCGCATTGAGCTCAGCGCGGCGACTGAGTGCGCGCATGCGCATTAATGGGTTGATCACACGTAACGAGTAGAGTGGCGAGACAGCAAATGGTCACTCGGCCGAGAGAGTCGGCCAACCGAGTCGCTGTTCACACGTATTTAGACAGTGGCGAGACAGTTCAGTTTGATGCTGTTGATTGTCGTGTACAATGGATCGCAGAAAACCTGATTTTTATTTTATTTTCATTCCTTATTGCAATTAGGGCTGCATTACACTTGACTTTGATTTTATATTCAGATGACGAAAAATTCCATAAACATTCGTGTATTTTTTAACACTGTATGAATTTAATTGTCGTTTCTAATGTCCATTTCACATTATTCCACATACTACTAGCCATTTTTATTGAAAAAAACTAAAATAATAAAAATAAATAAACTCACGCTGCTCGGTACAAATCGAACGAGTGGCGAGTGGCCAACCGAGTGCCTGTCCACACGAGCCGAGCGGGATAGCGAGTGGCTGCGGGGGCTGAAGAACGAAGCGGGGGGGTGGGCACTCGGCCGAGCAAACAAATCATGATTCTAGGCGCTGTCTCGCCGTTTTGGCTCGGCCGAGTGCTCGCCAAAGTGTTCATACGTAACAACCACTCGGCCGAGTGCACTCTCTCGCCACTCTACTCGCTACGTGTGATCCGCCCATAAGGATGCTAACATCCTTAGTAAGGATGCTAACTTCCTAACTAAGGAAGTGCCTTCCTCAGGTCCTTAGTCCTTTAGTGACGCAAAAAACATTATTTTCTTATTTTGATATCTAAACCATAAGTGACGCTACTTTGTAAGAATGATTGGCATTTGAACATGGTAAAAATGGAAATGGAAAAAATATGGAAAAATAAATAATAATTTCAGCTAATATACCATAGATCAAAGATTAACTGAAGCGCGACTTTCTCCCACCTCTCTGGCTAGATCAACTGATCAAAGAAAAAATATTAAAAAAAAACTAGTAATAGACAGGCACAAAAACGTTAAATATATAGAAATACAAAAAGTCTGTTGTTTGGTTTCAGATAAAGTAATGCTGCCAAAATAAATAATAACCTGCTCTATTATTATTTTAATTGTAAAACTGAAATCTTTACTTTTAGCCTTGACCAGAAAAAAGAAGGCCTGCGATGGGGGCGGGCGACCATTTCTCAACCACTTATGGTTTAGATATCAAAATAAGAAATGTTTTTTGCGTCACTAAAGGCCTAAGGACCTGAGGAAGGCTGACTACTAAGGGCCACACGACGTGATTGTAATTATTTATTTGGCCATCTAGTGAAGAATTGCAAAACTTTTTCCGATTACAGATCAGGTGAACTTCAATAGGTTGCCTTTAAAATTCAACTACTCGCTACTAGAGGGCTGGCATGCAAAAAACACTCGCTTGTGTGGCAAAATCATACTTTATTGTAATGTGCTAGAGTCCATATTGATATAATTTATTATTCAAATTATGTTCTTTCATTACTGGAAACCGTACATGTTGATATCTTTAGCGGAAGAAGGTAATTTGTCAGTAATTTGCACAAATAGATTTGTTCAATATTATCTAAGCATTAAAGTCTAACGGTAACTAAAACGGTACAATATCTGTATAGGCATGTATATGTCGATAGTTGACGCGGTGCCGTGTTTGGCGTTAGATTTTGTATGAGATCGTGTATCTATGTTTATTGTATATCAATGGGGACAACCTTCACATTTTCGCAAATTGCATCGTATATGCATTTCTTTCTGATGCTTTCACTATGTCATAAGTAAAAAGAGACGATAGTATTGTAAATTGTTTTTATTTTTACGCGGTTTCTATGCTGTGTCATTGTTCAGGCTTAAAAACATTTGGTAAACATCAAATGCAGTGTTACCATATTATATACGGATTTGTCCGTATTTATACGGATTTTAAAAGTTCAGTACGGATAATTGATGTATACGGATATTTATACGGATTTACAGCACAATGCATATTCTGATTTATTATTCGTAATAATCATTATTATTCATGGATTAAGTATATCTGTCGAATCGGATCGGAACTATAATTTTTAATACCATTACCACGTATATGGCTTGCTACATACAAATAACTTTTAGGGAAATCGGCCTGTTTTGACTTAAATATTAATTAATAATTATGAATATACATCTATATAAATAGGTACCTAATCAGAGTTTAATTTTTATACGGATTTCATACGGAAAATCGTTCATATAGGTAAATACGGATTTTATACGGATTTTTTCAATGAAAAATACGGATTTCACGTCCTCACCATATGGCAACACAGCAAATGTGTCTGTCTGTTAGACATGCGCAAAACAGTACGTTTTAATGACATATCACATTACTCATTACTTTCGAAAAGGTGATATCACCCCGTACTATTACACATCACACCTAAACATTACCCGAAATGTTGAATGTTTGTCTCTTAGTACCTACGAAGAAATACTCTGTTCTGTAGTATTCCGTACCGTCAGCACATATTACTTTATCATAACCATGAAGGAACAAAAAATCGTGGATTTTTTTTTTCCTTCATGATCATAACATTTACCTGCGCGCGACCGCATTACTCGAGATAGATAGCACCCAAAAAAATGGTTTTTGTTTTTATTTTTTACTCTTCTTCTTCTTCTTTGCGAGTATCGACTCGCAGTTCTGGGCCGCAAATAATTTAGGGTTTGTCATCGGACAAACCCTAAATTATTTGCGGCCCAGAACTCTTTTACTAACTGACCCGACAGACAAAAGTTGATTTTCCTTTCTTTAAAAAAAAAAGGTAATGTGTGATGTGTACTGGTGTACTGGTTACAATAACCGCGACACCGCGTAATGTGTGATATTATCATACGCATTACCTACACATCTCTACTGTCTGTCTATGCGTAGCCAGAGAAAAGTAAACAAACATTGCATAAATTTCGTGTGTTATAAATGAATTCCAAAGTGTTTAAGTGGTGTGCAGTACCAAAGTGTAATAAAAACGCATCAATAACAACACCCAACAAGGTGTTTGTATTGTACATGTCCTAAACAAGAAAATAATAAGAGATAAATAGTTCAAGTTCGCACGGCGAAACCCGAACAACGTAGTCACGAATTCACCACTTTATTTCTGTGAAGACCACTTTGATGTGAGTATCTTATCATGTATTGATAGGTTTTAAATAGAGATTGGCCGACTATGGTATTTGCTGACTAGCCGACTAGCCGACTAATCGGTTTTGAAACCGCCGACTAATCGGCCGACTAGTCGGCACTGCCGATCATTCTAATACTCATGAAGGAAGAAAAAATTATACGCGTCCAATTATATGGGCGTGGAATTTTTTTTTCCTTCATGCTAATACTCGTTTTTTGGAGGTCTTTGGGTTACTTCGTCGCCACTCGGTTAGCTCACGCATGCACACTAGGGCATCGAGAACCGGAACTGTACAAGGGAACTGGGATTTTTGGTACCGGTGGTCTATGGGAACCGGGATTTCCCGCGATTTTCGGTAATTTCGGTATCGGCGTTTTTTTTGTTCATACACATTTTACTAAGGAGCAGTGCCCACCCACAGATATCGTACTAAATTCTCGCTCTTGCAAGTATTAGGGTACTTTACCCTAGGGTAAACATCTGGCACAGCAACACTAGCTAGGGGGTACATACAGTTGTTCTGAGTAGGTTTTTCGGCCTGTAATTACTCGGCCAGTGTCATCTAGAGTATCCACCAACTTTGCGTGTACTAATCGGCTGCTAATGGGGTAGGCATATTCATAACAAATTTTTGTGTACCATATTAAGTGGCACATAGGTCCTACAAAATGAAGATGATGTTCCTTAAACCATTTTTCATAAAACTAAAAAGTCTTCAATAAAAAATTAAATTAAAAAAATCTAAAAACCCGACTGCTTCAAAAGCGAACTAAAAAGATGAAAACAAGATGATGTAGGAACATAGTAGCATGTATAATTGAAATCCTCTTTTTCTATAAATTGAAATAGTCATTATTGCAGTCGGAGGCATAAATGCAGCAGGAGTCTCAGCAAGTAAAATATGAATAATATGCCTCCGACTGCAATAATGACTATTTCAATTTATAGAAAAAGAGGATTTCAATTATACATGCTACTATGTTCCTACATCATCTTGTTTTCATCTTTTTAGTTCGCTTTTGAAGCAGTCGGGTTTTTAGATTTTTTTAATTTAATTTTTTATTAGTAAATACAGTAGTAGTAGCATTGGTTTATTTGATATTTTTTAGATTCATAGAAAACAACCAAAAACGTAAACCTTCCGGCGGGACTTGAACCCACGACCTTCGGCCTATACGCAGCCAACGTGATACCAACTACACCACGGAGGGCATAGTGGAAGCGCCGAAATTCGTTCCTGCTTGTTTTCTATCAATTCATTATAGGCAACCAACTTGGCACGGACAGCGTGCTGTAGCGACATCTGTGGGAATCCTTTCGAATTATTTCCACTAAATCTGTCTTAACTAGTAAGCACGAGATCGAA
The DNA here is from genome assembly GCA_948473455.1 of Teleiodes luculella. NCBI lineage: Eukaryota > Metazoa > Arthropoda > Insecta > Lepidoptera > Gelechiidae > Teleiodes > Teleiodes luculella. Next base: position 1,226 of record CAOKYR010000252.1, on the reverse strand, counting down.
CGATGTCGCCAACCTGTTTTTAAAACTTTTTGTTTTTCGGTTTATTTCACTTGGCGGCCAGGCGCGCGCACCGCACGCTCTCCGCCATGTCTACCGCCTTGGACAACGTCAGCTCCCGTTGGTCCTGCGCGAACAGTTTGTCCCTCTCGTGTCCGGGTAACAGAGTTGGGCAGTAGTTAACTACTTAACTACTAATCAGTAATCAGATTACAAAAAGTAGTTAACTACAAGTAGTTAGATTACAAGTAGTCATGATTACTTTTTGAAAAAGTAATCATGACTACTTGTAGTTAACTACATGTAATCAGGTTACATGAAGTAATCGAGTAGTCTGATTACAGTAGTTAAGTAGTTAGACTACTTGATTACTTTTATTATTTTTTTCAGTTTACCTATACGAAATCTTGTGGTATGCTATAAATATAAAATGTATGCTTTGAAAATTATTTAGCTACGATGTTGGCTCGGCGAAAAATAGGCTGCCGCATGCAACAAATGCCGCAAATTTATGTAGCATAACATAAGAAAAAGTGCGAAAATTATGTATCATGCCACAATGCAGGACAATGTTTCCCATTTGGCATGCGACAAATGTTGCACATGTGGCATGCGACAAATGTTGCGTATGTGGCATGCGGCAAATGTTGCACATGTCGCATGTCTGGATGAAAATCGATATCTGGGTTCCCCAGTGGACTTCGATGACGAATATGACATCAGAATGGAAAAAAAATGGCCGCCATTTTGATTTTTTTTTGTTTCTGGTCCGATTGTTTTCAAAATCGATATCTGGGGTCCCCAGTGGACTTCGATGACGAATCTGACATCAGAGTTGGAAAAAATGGCCGCCATTTTGTTTTTTTTTGTTTCTGGTTCGATTGCTTCCAAAATCGATATCTGGGGTCCCTAGTGGACTCCGATGACGAATCTGACATCAGAATTGGAAAAAATGGCTGCCATTTTGAACTTTTTTGTTTCTGGTCCGAATGCTTCCAAAATCGATATCTGGGGTCCCCAGTGGACTCCAATGTCGAATCTGATATCAGAATTGCAAAAATGGCCGCCATTGTGAACTTTTTTCTTTCTGGTTCGATTGCTTCCAAAATCGATATCTGGGGTCCCCAGTGGACTCCGATGACGAATCAGACATCAGAATTGGAAAAAATGGCCGCCATTTTGAACTTTTTTGTTTCTGGTCCGAATGCTTCCAAAATCGATATCTGGGG